>JABCKJ010000114.1:0-56248 GCA_018850815.1 Asterophora lycoperdoides
CGCGGCCAGGGAGGACGGGCGCGCGGGCACGGGCACGGGCGTGGGCGGGGGGAGCGCCTTGTCGAAGGGGGCGGATTTCCCGGACAGGAGGCCCTTGAGTCGCTGGTTCGCGGTGGCGCCGAGTGTGCTCGCGCGTGCGAGGCTTGGGCTCGGGCTCGGGCTGGACGGCGCCGCTCTGGGGAGGCTCTTCTCGGAAATGACGGTCACGAGCATGTTGCTGGGCGTGCCGACATTTTTGAGCGCCGAGAGCTTTTGATGCAGGAATTTGGCGTCGGCGAGAAGCCTGGTAAGAGGGATTAGTACCTGGTGACTACATAGTGTGGAGAGATCGAGGGTGCAGCCAGGCATGACGACGGCGTGATGTGGGGTTCGGCTTCGCGTGACACACCTTGTCTTCGCCTCCTGATGCGGAAGCTCGATCTTGCCATACTCCTCTGACAGACCGTGGTTAATCGCCGCAAACACCTGCGTCATGACATACTGCCCAAGCCCAACGTCAGGAAAGAATAGAAAGAAACGAGGTTAGCTCACACGACCACGACGCATGAACACAACACACTTTGACGCACCTCGACGACGGGTATAGACAAATAACGCGAGAGGACCTTGTGCAGGGTGACAGTTTCCTTGACGAGGATTTCCATGTAGTCGTTGACGCCGCCGCCTGGCTTCGGCACGCTCCAGTCCACAGCCTAAAACAAGAAAATAAGAAGCAGCACATGTTCAGTACAGAGGGAACAGATCAGGAAAGTGGCAAGAAGCAGCGAGGGCCACCACGCGGTGGTGAGAGGTCGAAAGGCAATTCAATGAATTGCCTTTCGCGCTTCGTTCGAGATACACACAAATGTCGAGATGATGGTGCATGCGCGCATCGAATCGCGCATGATGGACGCAGCAAAAGCAAACCCAAAGCCACCCACCTGCAAAGACCTGATATGCGCCGTCAGCCTATCCCCCATAATCGCAATCAGCTTCGAATGGATCTCGTTCTGATGCTCCTGGTAGTCCTGTCCGCACCCGCACCAAAACATCCAATATCAATACAAGGTGCACCCAGATCCCTCGGTGGGGGTATTAATGAACATGGAATGTACGCACGCGTTTGAGTTTATCGAACTCGACGAGCATGACTGCCTGCTTGGGGGACAGATACCGGCGGAACGTCTCCCGCACGTACGGGATGAGCTCGAACATGATCGACAGGGACTGCGACGCCAGTGCTGTTCCCCATCCCATCCAACAACCACCAAGTCAGAACCCAAGAAACCAACAAGTCACGAAAGGGAAAAAAGAAAGAAAAACGAAGGAAAGGAAAGGAAAAGCCACAAAGAAGGAACCCACCCAAATGCTTCGCAGTAATATTCTTCAGCCCCGCGGAGCGCATCGCGCCCGCGCCCAGCACAACCTGGCACGTCCTCGAATTGAACGCCTTTAAGAACTCGATGACGCGGCCCATCGTGTCGGTGGTGAGCATCGGGAGGTTCACCACGACGCGCAGGTAGTCGAGGAGGAGCACGAGCACCTCGCTCGTCGCGGACACCGTAAAGTACGTGCGCTCTTCGATGCGGAGGTGCTTTGCCGAGGGCTGCGTCGCGGTCGTGGAGGGAAAGCCGTTGGGCAGGACAGGGGGCGGTGGCGGTTTGGTGGCGGTGGTGGTGGTGGTCCCCGCCTCAGCAGACGCCTTGATAACCAACTCGGGCGCATCCCTCACCGCCGAATCCACGATCACATCCGTAATGCGCTGCAACGCGGTAGACACCTCGGCGGGGTTCCACAGCTCGTCCTCGACGAGCTTCGCAGAAGCGGCGATGCGCGCCTGGTGGAACGCCTGCAGGAACGCCTTGGCCTGGCCGACGGCGGCGCCGCGCAGCGCGACGATCATCTTGCGGCAGAGGACCTCGCAGCGCACGACGAACGCCCAGGAGTCGTTGAAGAAGGAGAGGAAGTCTGCGAGCGGGAGGGCGGTGTGCGCGTCGAGGCGCGGGGAGAGGAGTTTCGCGGCGTGGGTGTTGGCGAGTTCGGCGGCGGAGGAGAGGAGGTCGGAGAGCTCGTCGCGTGTGGCGGGGATGGAGAATGGGGGGGCGGTGGAGGTGGAGGCTAAGGAGCTGTAATAAGCATCGTGATGGTTAGCTGAATGCGTGGGTTTGAGGGACATGTAAAGGCGACGTACCCATTTCCCCTTCCCTTGGCCTCGGCCTCTTCGAGAATCTCTACAATAAGACGCCCCTGCGCCTGGAGCCCCTCGACGCAGTTGAGCAGCGCCGCGTAGATGTCATTCAGGAGGAGCATGAACTCGGGGTGGCGCATGGCCTTGAGATGCGCTGCAGGGACATTTAATGTTGTTGTGTCGCTGGTGGCGTCGCCGTGTCCGTTTCCGTTTGTATGCGAGGTGTCGGGGGCGGGGAGTCTCTGTGAATTGCGGGGAGTCAGTGCGTGGTAGGCGAAGAAAACAAAGAGAACGAAGACACTAAATCGACAACAGCGCATGCAACGCACACCCACCTCAGCAATTATCCCCCTCACGACCGCCAACACAACCTCCCTCCACGATAGCACACCCTCCCTGACGCCCCTCGTGCGCACCAGGCCCTGCAGCAGCGGGCGCAGTCTGTCTCTCAAGCCCGCGTCCAGCTCTTCCGTTTCCAGGGTGTGCACGTTCTCGGGGCCGGATGAGGAAGGACGGGGGCGCGCGACGCGGTCGAGGAGGTCAGCGCGGAGGACGGAGACGAGGTCGGAGGAGAGGGACGCGGCGATCTCCATTGTGAGTGCGCGGAGGTGCTCGGGGAGGGCGGCGTATGCGCGGAGGGAGGACAGCGGGATACTGCCACGGGGTTTCTTGAGCGCATCTGTGGTGTCGTGTTCGTGTTCGTGTTCGTGCTCGTGTTCTTGTTCTTCTGTGAGAGTCGGCAGCCGCGACGTGCTGGCGTTGGGTCCCGGCACCTCCTGCACCGGCTCCCACAGCGCCTCCATCTCCTCAATGACGGTGAGCGCCTCGCCCCACTGCGCCGTGCCAACCAAGCTGCGGGCCACCTTGCCCATCTCGACCACGCTGGCCACCCACTTCACGCCCTCTGCGACACGGACGAGGTTCTCCCTCTGTGCCTGGCGTCTGACGACCTGAAGCCCGCGCTTAGCGCTGTTGTTGTCGAAATCGGTCAGGAGGGCGCGGAGGCTGGCGATGCGGGCGAGGCACTCGGCGGACTCTGCGCGGAGGTCGTGGAGGTTTGTGAGGGCAGCAAAGAAAGAGGTGGAACGGCGGGAGATCTCGAGGATGAGGTGCTGCTCGACTGTGTCTGCGTAGTGGGAGAATTTGTCGATGAGGGCGGGGTCGGTGTCGTTGGTGACGGCGGCAAAGGTGCGGGGGTCGCCGATGTTGAAGTCGAGCTGGAAGAAGACGGCGGGGACGGTGTCGAGGGACGGGGGGCTCTTGGGTGCGGGGAGGGCGACGGCGTCCGAGTCGGCAGCGCCGCCACGGGCGTAGCGGTCCCACTCTGGTGCGATGGCGCGGAGGTAGGGGTCAAAGTCCTTGCGGCGGACGCGCGGGAGGTCTGCGGGGACGACGGCGGGGAGCGCGGCGTGGGCCTTGGGCGGTGCAGGGCGTTTGTGGGGGTTGTTGAGGACGGTGGAGATGGCGTGGAACCCATGCGTGGCGCTGCTCCATTCCTGCGGCAGGGCGGGGACGGCGCCGGCGCCGGCGGTGGTGAGGAGGCCGAGGCGGGGCTGGGCGGAAAAGTAGTCGCCGCCGCCGCGGCCGTCGGTGGTGCCCGAGACGCTCTCCGGGCCTCTGCGGCGGGCAGCGGGGTCCCAGGTGAACCGGTACGGGCGGGCGGTGGCGGGCAGCGCGGTGATGGGCGTCGCCGGGGGCAGCTCAGCGATGGACTCGTCGTCGGACATGATGACGGGGGAGTGGTGACGTCGCACGCGGTGTGACAGCGTGACCCCCGCCCCCATGCTCGCGACACTCCCAGCAGTGCCCGCGCCGCGCCGCACGCCGTTCACCGCGCCGACGCTGTGGATCATCCCGCCGCTCGCCGACGACGGCCCGTTCAGCGCCGACGTCGAGTGCCTCAAATGGCAGGCGTATCTCGCCCTCCGCGGCCTCACCGCCGTCCGCCTCCGCACCGACATCGACCCCGCCGGCGCACTCGATGGCCGGCTGCCCAGCCTCCACGCCGCCGAGCACACCGTCCTCGCCGCGCACCACATCCCCCAGTGGGCCGACGACCAGCAGCACGCCGTCCCCAACGACCCCCTCGAGGGCTACCCCGACCCGCCCGCCCGCGACGAGAGCCGTGCATGGGTCGCCCTCCTCGAACACACCGTCCACGCCGCTCTCCTCGCTGCTGCGCCCCCGCCCTCCTACCTCGCCTCCCTCCTCTCCCTCAACCCCGTCCCCACTCCCCCCCTCCACGCCACCCTCACCCCGCCCCCGCCCCCGCTCACAGGCTTTGCGTCCCTCTTCCCCCCCTCGGGCGCACGCATATCCCACCAAAACATCTTTGCAGCCTACCGCGATGCCATCGCGTCCCTCTCTGACCGTCTCGCCACCGACAAGTGGTTCCTTGGCTCCAGGTGCGCGCGCCTCATCACATGTCTGTCTTTTACCGATCACTGACTGCTCCCCAGCGAACCAACCCCGCTCGACGCACTCGCGTTCGCATACCTCCACTCCATCGTCGTCTCCTCCAACTCTCTTCTTCGCATAGAAGTCACCCGCCGCGTCAACCTCGTCGCCTGGGAGTGGCGCGTCCGCGAGCTCGTCCGTGCCGCCTTTGTTGTCCCCAAGTAACCAACCCCACATTACATCCAATACATTATCAGCAATACCTACACGTACGACGGGTATAGATGTTATAGTAGACTCAATCTCAGTACCTTTTCCTCCTCCTCTCACCGCGTCCCATACCCCGCACCCACGCCCTCTGCCCCCGTCGACCGCACAATCCCCTCCTCCGCGTCCTCGTGCACATCCCCCCCATCTCCGTGTGCAGCCCCATTCACCAGCCTCCGCCGCTCGTGCTCGTGCTCGTGCCGCCGCTGTTTCGGCACATCCTCCTCCTCGTCAGAGAAGCGCCGGCGGAGCGCCGAGATCATTTTGTAGAACCTGCGGAGGTCCATGTTAGCATCAGCGTGGAAGAGGGAAGAAAACGCAACCCACCAGAACCAATTCAAACTCGTCAACACGAAATTGCCCACTCCATACACCAGGACATAGCCGAGGGGCACCTCCCGGCGCACCTCCACGAGCGTGTGCAGAAACTCGTACGACTGGACAACAGAAGAAATTCAGAAATTGAAAATCAAGGCAGAACACGAGCACACTCACCACCTTGCCGCCATAGACGAGCCTAACCAAAAAGAATGACGCGAGGAGGAACACGCCGTTGACGAGCTGTGCGGTGCTCCCCGTGCGCCCAGTCTTGTCCATGAACCAGTGGATGTTGAGGAAAAATGTGCTCGTTTCCCAGAGGAGGCAGCGCACGCCGTAGTATGCCACAAACGGTTTCTGGGGGAGAAGTATCAGCCAGGAAGACGGGGGACAACATCGCGGACGCACATATCCCAGTGTGTATATCGCCAGACACGCGATGCCTACCCAGCCCCCAAACCGCATCAGCCTCTCACCATCGCAAGTCGCAAGCAAGAGCGCAACGCACCATGCACCACGAACCCCGCATCCGTGTAGTTGATGACCGCATCGAGCGAGTCCCAGAGGAAGTACCCGCACGCGATGGCGTGCACGTGCCCGAGCTGCGAGGCGTCGTCCCACCCAAAGGCGCGGTCCGCCGCGGGCGACTCGTGCGCCAGCACCCAGAGCGCGGCAGGCACGATTATGAGGGCGTGCACTTGCGAGACGACGTGGATCGACCTGCGGGGGCGGGGTGGGTGGGGGGACGCGGATGAGTGAGTTGGGAATAAATGAGTGAATGAATGTTAGTGAGTGGAGGGACCATGTGTTTTGTACATCCCGACGCACCAAGCATTCCTGCGCCTTGCATCCATCTTCCCAAACACCCGGGGGAACCACCGCGTGCTCGCCCACGGCGCGAGCACCTGGTGCACGAGCGTGAACCCGGCAAACGCCCACGCGAACGTGCCGACGTACGGGGGGGCTTTGGTCAGCCCGAGCGTGTCGGTGAGGAAGGCATCGAGGGCGCGCATGGCCATTAAGTACAAGTTGCAAGGATTAGTGGGTTTGTTAAGTGGGGTTTATAGAGATGAGATGATGATTGAGTGGTTGGAGTGGTCGCAGGTAGGACTCGATGTGAACACTGATTCACTGTGTCGAGTGACTCTGAGCCTCGGCACGGGCACGCGGCTCTAGATCTGCGGGCGGCGCGTAAATCAGGTTTGCGTAACGTACGATTTCTCGTGCGCGCGCTTCGGCCCGGGTGAAATGGTGTTGGGCGATATGGGCATGGCGTGATCAATGCATTCAAGAAGCTGTAAGAAGAGGATGTGTTGCCTGTTGCGGAGGGATGCAACTCACAATTGCGGCACACGAGCGGCGAAAACCTCTCCTGTTCTCCTCAAGCTCGCTTCGCCTTCTCCCCCTATCATGGTTCCTATTCTAAATCATTCTGACTTATGCTGAGTCTGTATTGCACCATCGCTACTTAGGTCATGGCCCATCCCAAGCGTATGTACCTCGGCGCACCAGTAAAATATCATAAAGCGCTCGCTCAAGCGCCTCCACAGCACCAACTCAGGTGTGATACAACTTCCTGGTCAACGCTGATGACTGCCCCGAATACGCCCTATGCGACCGCGTCAGAGTTCAAACATCACAGAGCCTCTTCATCCCCTCGGTCGTCTTCGTCGTCAGATTCACAACGTACCGAAGGCGTCTCCTCACTGCCACAGTCCGACACGCACCTTCCGCATGTACCACTGTCCAGCGCGAGCCCTTGTTCTTACCGTCCTGCTTTCATCGCGTTGCATGACAACTCCGAATGACTCCTGAAGTTATGGGTCCTTATGGGTCCTTGTGGGTGCCAGCTTTTGTTGTTGTTGAAATTACAACACCCACAGAAGAACATGACAGGAACGTGGAGATCTGGCAGATCAACTGCCGCCCACCGTCTGTTCCCCTTCCCGATATAGCAGGTATTATCGTTGGTTCGTATGATATGTACATCGTTGAAAGCGATGTTGTTCCACGCATCCCCCCAGATACAGCATGCCAACACACCTCAGTGATTCCTCGGACTTGAAGACAAGCCTGGCCCATGCAAAATCCTCCGTCATCGTCTCGCTGCGTACGAATCACGAACCAATCTAACGACTGTGGCTTACCCTCACTGTCTGTCTGCAGGCGATACGAAAAACCTTGCATGGCTCAAGGCTATGGCCGTCTCGATCGGCCCCGCATACGACACTCACGAGCGCCGCGTGGACAAGTTTTCATCCATCGTCGACCACCTCTCTGTTCGACTCCGCGAACTGATCAATGGGAGCAGGCCACACACGGTTCCTTGGGACCCCCAGGAGAGCGGTATCCTAACCGCCCAGAGGCAGCACATCCTGAATCTAGCCATCCCCAGCTTGCGCGGCCTGCCCTCCTTACTACTCCATGAGCTCGGTGAGCCGCTTTCGGATGAACTCAAGGCAATGGAGCGGAAGACGAGGCTCTGCGAAATATTTTTGCCAGGAGGAGAACATTCGTAGGACGATACGCCTTTCTTTCTGTTTTCGTCATTGATTATTGGTGGCAGACTGCTGCTCAATACATCGGGCGCAGGCAAGACAAGACTGATGCTCGAAGGGCTGTGCCATGAGTGGGGACTGTACTTCACCTGCCGCAGCAGCGTCGACAACATCGGGTCATCCGATATCCAGAGCATAACCGGCTACAAATCGGACCTGGCCGAGAGATACGGCTACCTTCAGCGATGTGGAGGCTTCAGTCGCGAGATTCCACTTACGCTGGAAGAGGGTGACCGACAGCTGCTGCTCGCACGGAACTACCAATGCACCGATCGTTTCTTCCAGGCCGCCATCACTGCTCGGCTTCTGAGCTTCCTCATCTTCTTGGACGCTGCCCAGGGTCATGATGAAGTGTCCACGCAAGTCAAAAAGAAGATATGGACTCTTGTGCAGGTGGACTCACGGCTCCTCGCGTGGGACGACGAGCCATTCTCTGACCTATTTTCTCAATTGACGGCGGTTCTGTGCCACGCGGAGCCTGAGGTGCTTCATGGGGCGACGGTGGAGATCTTGGCCGCTTGCCTACAACATCTAAAGCTCCACAGACTCCGCTGTATCCTCGACGAAGCTCAGACTGCGGCGGAGGCACTACCTAAAGCATTTCACAGTACCAGCGAATCGGAGGATCTCAAACACCGCCCCGTTTTACGCGCTTTATTGGCGAAGTGGATGGCTTTTGACCTTGCCTTTGTTATCACAGGCACATCTCTGAACCGGGATATCGTGTCCGATGCGCTCAGCTCCACCGTTGGAAAGCAGTCTAGCCTCCAGAATGGGATCACGGATGTTGGCGAGCCCTTGGGCCCGTCAGATGTGCGCCTGTATGTGGAGAAGTACTTGCCCCCCGAATATATCCATGTCAGCCTACAGGGGAGTGAGTTGGTGCGTCGGGCGTGCTATTGGCTTACAGGCCGGTGAGTCAAATATTGCCCTCTTCTAAATCTTTGAAACGTAAGTTTACCCACCGCATTTCAGTCCACGGTTCACTGCGTCATACATCGAGTATCTCCTCCACCACGGCCTCCAAAACCCTCACCGGGTGCTCACCAAGTATATCAATCACCTTACACGATTTACCCCAAACGACGGGGAGGCCTGGGAGAGCTTGGAGGTAGCTAAACTGACGTGGCGAGTGCGAGATCCGCCACGTCCTTTTGATTTTGAGCGGATTCAAGGTATTTGGGCATCTCTCCCAATGTTTCGACCTCATAATTATGCACCCCTTTTCAAGATGTGCGGCTCCCTTCGCTAGCCAATGCCATACAAACGCTGGCATATCACCGCCTAACGAGCGGCCGTCTCAACTTTGGACTGGACGGAGTTATGACAGACCCTGACAGCATCAAGCTGGTACAGTGTGGCTTCGCCCGATTCCCACAACACGGCACCTCGAGTCAAAAGGCAGTCATTGACGAGCCACTTGCTTACCTTGCAGCCGAACACTGGATCGCCACACGGACCGTGTGGACTAAGCGACATGATTGGTTTGCTAGAAATTTCCGGATGACTGCACCCATCAATGGTTTCGAGCATTACGTGCTATCGTCCCTGGCGGATATCTTCAGTCAGTATCAATCCCTTTCCGACGTCTTCACTTTCAGTCCTGGAGGCCGAAAAACAGATCTATCCACCCGTCGCGCTCGACTCGTGACACGGTGGGTCGACTCTTCGGGGCATTCTAGATTTGCTCCTGTGTGCTTCCCCTTTCAAGTCCAGGATGGAAACGGCGGCTTAAACTGTGGTCTCACTTCCGCCTCGAATATCCTGGGTTTCCGTTCCCCAGTCAATAACCCCGACACCGAAACCGGAGACTCAGACCTGGAATGGTTGCGAGGCAATGTCAACGCGCCTTTTTTGCTTCCTGTCACATATTTCGGGCCAGACTTGATGATGTGTCTCCAGCTTGAGCCGCTTCGGGGTAAGCCCGTCGGGCCCGAGTTGATCTGGGTGGCAATCCAGGTCAAACACAATACGGAATCCAAGGCCTCTCTGGATATCGTCAGGAAATCTATTAGAAGCGTGACGCCCAGTAAATTCTGGATTCATGTGAGTGACGTCCTGCTGATTTTCCCCGGTGACTGATCCTCGACACTGGTTACAGAAAACTAATGCACCGTTCGGGCCGAAATCATACCCTGACCTTGTTTCCAACACCTTTGCTGCTCTGGCTGATCTTCCGTTCGCATTTCAACCAACGCCTCTGAACCCTCAGTCTGACGTAACCATGGGTGATGAAAACAACGTAGGCATGAATAACGGCGCTGATGCTGCCAAACAAGGCGTTGAGCCTTGCATTCACTATCCCCTCCTTCGTGTCATCTGTTGTTTCCCGTTCGAGCCCACAGCCATTGATATCGACAAAATTCTCCACGAACATCCTTTCGATCCCCATGATCTGGCTTCGTTGCCTTTCTCCTCGTATGAATCCGTTCCGGGTGCGCAATGTCTCAAGTTGTTCAAAGAGGCAACCCTGGAGCGGCAGAGGAGAAGCGAAGCTGGAAGGACCCCACAGGTTCCAAAAATTAGGAGCTCTCTGTTTGATGCCCTCTCGCTTCCCGCCCAGGCATCCGTATTGGCGCACCAGAAGAAGCTGGCATCATTGGAACAAATACCAGGTTTGGACCTGGAAGAGGTCAAGACACAGGTGTCTCGCTACAAGGACATCGAGAAGGTTCTAAAGAGCACCAATGGAGTCGCGCGTAACCTGAAGAAATACAGCTTCGGACCCTTACCTCGAGCTAAAGCCGATATCAAGACGTGGCGTAACGTGCTGTTGAAGGCCGCTCACAGCTACCTGGACGAAACTCAGCAGATATGAGGAGAACAGCAAAAATGGACATCCACGCTATAGAGTTCGGCATATTTGATTTACTTGTCTTTCGCTGCAGTGGGATGCTGCGTAAATCTTCAACTACACGACCTTTTGCAAGACTTTTAAATTACTTCCCGTGGCTGAGTTTTTCGGCGCCTCAACAGGCCGTAAGTATCATTACGACGAACTGACTACAAAGTTCGCGGCAGTCCTACGTCTTCAAGAATCGCCACTGCGCCACTATCTAAAAGCCAAGAAGTGAAACATTAGGTTAGGTAGGTCAGTACTTTGCCGACGTTTGCACATTCCTCTAGCGAGACCACCTTCTAGCGCTTGCATCATGCGGCTCCAGGCAACGAGGACGTTGTTCACAGAGATATCGCGATGGATGAGGCCACGGCGGAAGGCGTCTAGAATCGCTCGAAAAAACTGCACCGCAGCAGCAAGGGGCAGCAAGGAACTGGGCTCCTGAGTGAACCTCCTTAAGCGGGGTGGCATCGCGTGGTGAGGCGAAGGGCATGACCTCGAGATCGCGTCGGACCATAGTGGGCTTCGTAGTTCTCAAGATTGCGGGACGGGCGGAGCAGGTGAAGGTAAGCCATCAGCAAACGCTGCCTTGCAATGATAAGATAAGATATGATCGAGAAGTGAAATCGGACCCTGCACATATGCAACTTGAATGTTGAACTCGACGCCGGATCATCCTTTCTTTCTGCATCGTCCATGGGACTATCACAGGCGGCCGACGAGTCGCGCGTCCTCGTCATCTACACAGGCGCGATTATGGTTTACCGGCTGTCACTGTGACTCTGCTTATGCCTGTTCGTAGGCGGAACGATTGGCATGCTCGTCGGGCAGCATGGATATGTTCCGGAACCCTACTTTCTGACAGAAACACTGCGAAGCCAGACGCGTTTTCACGACCCCCAGCAGGACTCTTTGTTCTCCAACTCAGGCTCTGTTCAGGGCTTCAGGAATTGGAGTAGTGGCGCTGGAAGTGGTAGATCGAGCCCGCAAGGCTCTGGTGTAGCGACACCGATAAAGCCACAGCGGACGCTTCCCGTGCGATCATCTCGGCCTATTGGAATCTCTGAGTCTTTGGAGCCGAACCAGCAGCCGCGCAGGCAACAGCCTACTTGCATCCAGGTATCTGAGAACGTGTACGAAGCTCATCTGCCCAGTTTGGTTACACCCTATAGTGCTATTCCCGGAGGAACTGGGAACAAATCAATTCGATACGCCATCTTAGAAGTGAGTCTCCTATTCAGCCTTGCAGTAAAGTTCGCCTCTCATTAGAAACAGTGGAATCCTTTGTTAGATAGCAGTAACATCGACATCGATGGTCAGTACCTATGCCGCGTCGGCTTCAGTACTTCTATACATTAACAAAACACGCCACGGCAGATTGGGTTCGTATTGCCACTGAGATCGAACTTAATTACACCTTCGACGCCTTCGTGGTCCTACATGGCACAGACACTATGGCGTACAGTTCGAGTGCTCTCAGTTTCATGCTCGAAGACCTTGGAAAGACTGTGGTATGCATATCTGCCACTTATAACATGTGTACAACCAACACCACTTTAGATCCTGACAGGCGCACAGATCCCGATGTCGCAGCTCAGAAACGATGCAGTGGACAATCTAATGGGGGCGCTGACCATCGCTGGCCACTACATCATACCAGGTGCGTACTTTCGACAATCTCGTTGAGCACCTCTAGACTGACGATTCACAGAATGCTGTCTCTATTTTAACCACACATTGTATCGCGGAAACAGGGTGTCTAAGATGTCATCTTATGACCTGAGCGCCTTCGGTAGCCCAAATTTTCCACCTCTTGTAAACGGTGAGCGAAAATCCACCTTGTTTCCGGACTTTCATTAATACCAAATTCAGTCGGAATTGATATTGTTGTCAACTGGAACGAAGTCATCCGCCAAACTACGATCCGTCGATTCCGAGCTCACAAAAGCAAGTACACCACAGTTACGAATCTACGAACTTCCTGACCAGTGATAATTTGACAGAGATGAGCCCGCATGTAGCAACATTGCGCCTTTTCCCAGGTATCGCGGCTGCCACTATCAAGGCTTTCTTTATGCCTCCGATACGCGGCGTGGTTTTGGAGACATTCGGTGCGGGTAATGCTCCCCAGCGCGCAGACCTTATGGAGGCGCTGAAGGAGGCGTGTGACCGTGGCGTCGTTGTTGTTGCCATCACGCAATGCTCTAAAGGCTCCGTTTCAGACGCGTATGCGACCGGAAGAACACTATTGCAGGCTGGCGTCGTCTCTGGCAACGACATGACACCTGAGGTGTGTTTCGTCATCTCCGGTTGAAGCACACGGCTTTCTCACATTTGCACACTCAGTGCGCCCTCACGAAACTCAGTTACCTTCTATCCAAACCCGAACTATCAGTGGAAGAAATTCGCGAACTTATCAGCACTCCTTTGCGTGGAGAGCTCACACGTCCGATACGGTCTGCACCGTCCCATCCCGCCACCGTTGAGAAAACTGTGGAACATATCGAAGGTGTCCTTTCGGAATTTGTTCGTCTCACATCCAGTGTGCCACCGCGAGGGCCACATATTACAGTCACACCAGAGACCCCGTTAGAAACATCCGCACGCGACGCGACGGCGCTATGGACACTGACCGCCGCGGAAGCTGCGAACACGGA
The DNA here is from genome assembly GCA_018850815.1 of Asterophora lycoperdoides. Classification (NCBI taxonomy): domain Eukaryota; kingdom Fungi; phylum Basidiomycota; class Agaricomycetes; order Agaricales; family Lyophyllaceae; genus Asterophora; species Asterophora lycoperdoides. Next base: position 13,204 of record JABCKJ010000114.1, read on the forward strand.
AGCCGTACTGATTCCATTCCTCATTCATCTTGCGGCTGCTCGGGACGATATCCCAGGCCTGGAGTTCTCTCTTGATGCACTCAAAGGGGTCGGTAACACCGAGCAGAACCAGTTGATGAGTTTCGCAGGAGGTGTTGTAAATTGCCTCGACCCAGCCACAGGGAAGACGCCACTCCATTCTGCGTGCGTCAATGGGAGCTTGCGTGCTGCCACCTTGCTGCTTCACTCCGGAGCGCTGGTACACCTGCGGGACTCGCTTGGGCATACGGCGCTGTATTATGTGCGTTTGAAATACGTGGTAATCACTTCTTGTCCGTTCTCACATCGCTCATAGGCTGCGCGTCAAGGCCACGAAGAGGCTGTGGACCTTCTTGTACAAGCCGGAGCCACGCTAGGCGGGTTCGATGAGCCGTTTGCAGCTCTTGGACTTAGAGAAGCGATCGTTGCAGGCAACGAGATTGCCACCAGAATCTGGTTGAAAACCGGAGTCAAGATTGCTGAAGACCCAAGTTCAACTAAGAAGACTTTAGAGCATCTGCAATGTAAGGAAGGCGAGAAGCGTATAGATAATTATCCGTGATGAATAGACAGTCAACCAAGGGTAGCGAAGGAACCTCAGGAGGCGGTTGGCTTGGAATGATGATACTCATGGCAAGGTTAACGACATTCTGCGGTATCCCGGCGAACCACCGAACCATCGGTGTTGAACAACGTCCCAGAGATTCATTGAGTGATCCCAAAAAATACAGTGATATGACACGGATCGACGTGAACAGGGTACTAGGAACTACTAAAGGATCTGCGGGCGCTGAACCCTGTGGGCAACTGCATTTTCAGTGTCTCTCGAAAGGTGCACTTACTAGCCACCGACCAGCCGCTAATGACTGTTGATCACAGGCTTTCAAATGAAGCACCGAATGCCATTCACGTGCCGCGAGATGGAGTGCGTTCAAAATCGTAGAAATGCCGGGGTTCTAGGTCGGAACGTTAACGCATTACGAGGAATTGGATTATCTGAGCTGATAATGGTATATTAGCGCTTCAATACATAGCGGAAAGCAATGAAATCATACCGATATATTCTGGAATTAGTCCTCATCGTCAGACAGGGCTTCAGAGGCGTTCTGTCGTTCTTGCGCTTTCATAGCGCCTACTAAATCGTCGGACTCTCCCTGCTGGGCAGCGAGTCTTTGGCCTAAATACGATTGTTATAGAATTTTCAAGAGGTGTCCCTGGAGACTCACGAATCAATGTGTGAATGGCCTCTTGTGTTTTTCTCTCGAGTTTTGTGAGCTTTTTATCCTGTTCGCGCTTTAGATCCCAATTGGGCCGTTTCGGTGCAATGTTAAACACATCCTAATCCAAGACGGTAAGAGTGGTTCTACAGGAATATCAATGTGGGGACATACGAGCTCCTGTGCCCTTCGCTGCTCGTCCTCGGATATGATCATTTCAGCAAGGCCCTGCACATTCTTCTCGACAGTGTCATCGATGTCATTCGCAGCACCTCGTTTCCTGTGCGTTCGAGATTCAGGATCAAAGTTCCGGCTCTTGATGAGCGGCTCACTTAATGCAATGACATGAGAAATTACTTCTTATGAACAGGGATAGACGTACTCTGTGGTCTCTCCAGCCTTTCGTTTCCTGAGCGCGATCAGACGTGCTTTCCGTGCTTCAGATATTTCCGCGAGAGACATAGGTGTAATGGATCAAAAGGGATGGCGGCGGTTTATGGGTGGGCGCTCAACGTTCAACGCTTGTCACTTGGTGGTGGGTGAAGACGAAGACGTGAAGACGCTGCTGACAAAGCGGCAGTTTTGCTCATTAGTCTAATGTCAATGACCTCGAACGGTTGAGACGTTGAAGCTTTCTACAGGACAACAAAGGCGACAGACGTCTGTTTACTATCCGATAGACCGGATTAAATTATGGCTTCTCTCTCGCTGTGGCAGAGGGCTTGCCTTCGGACCCTCGAATGGTCGCTCAGCTCAACATGCTCAAGACCGCGACACTATGCGACTTCGCTCCCGAGGGACGCGTCTAAACCACTTCCAATGGAACAGTATAGCAGTGAGGTCCTGCGGTACGCAAAGCATAAGCTCGTACGCGACGTTACTGACCACTTCACTAGGAATTTCTCTATCATTGCGCACATTGGTAAATAGGCAACTCGTGGTCTCTGGAGTCCGTCCTTTGAACCTTACGTTCATTTTCAGACCACGGAAAATCCACTCTTGCAGACCGGTGAGTACCATGCACCTTCCTCTTTGCTTCCGAAGCTGACTGCAATAGTTTGTTAGAGGTCGGCCAACTTGTTTTTGGCATGGATTCGGAGGCTAAGATAATGCACAGTTGACGGGGACAATCCAAAAGAAACAGACCGGAAAGAATGAGCAAGTGCTGGACAAACTGAAAGTTGAAAGAGAGCGCGGAATCACAGGTCCGTCGTCTTGTCCTGTCTGCCTGAACTTCTTATTCACACCTCTCCTCTCAGTAAAAGCCCAGACAGCTAGGTCCCCAAGGCGATGAATGTTTTGTTCTGCATATATTGACAAGACACCCAGCATGATCTACAACTTCGGTGGTCGGGACCACATGCTGAACTTGATCGATACGCCGGTCGGTGGTCGCGTTGTGTCCTTGGGAAAACTTTGCTGAACCAGTCACCTTAGGGGCATGTGGACTTTGCATGGGAAGTATCCAGATCATTGGCAGCTTGCCAGGGCGCCCTACTATTAGTTCGTGCCTGTTTCTTCTCACAACTGCCTCATACCTGAAAGTGTTACCAGGTCGATGCAAGTCAGGGTGTGCAGGCGCAGTCAATAACGGTCTTCCATAATGCCAAAGAACGTGGTCTCACGATTATTCCTATACTAAACAAGGTCCGCGGTTCACCTAGTCGCTGACGGTATTACTATAACTTCCGCTCTGCTAGATAGATCTCCCTGCAGCTCAACCCGAACAAATAGCTGCTCAGATGCAGACTACGTTCGGAATTGACCCAGAAGACATCATTCGTATTTCTGCCAAGACCGGGAAAGGTGTCGATAAGATTTTGGAGGCCATCGTCACTCGTATTCCCCCTCCAACCGGTAGTCGGACCGCGCCTCTCAAAGCCTTTCTATTCGACTCCTTGTGTGTTCCTTATCATACCTTCAGTCGGGCGACCTCAACAGCTCTTCCAGGTATGACAGGTACCGCGGCGTCATATCGCTGGTAAAGATACAAGAAGGCATCCTCAGAAAAGGTAAGCTAGATCTTTGAATTTCATCCACATTGATCTGATATGTAAGGATTTCTAGGCGACAAAATTGCTTCATGTCACACTCGCAAGAAGTACGAGGTGACTGAACTGGGAATCATGCACCCAGAAGAGGTTACAACGGATAGTCTCCGTGCTGGTCAAGTTGGCTACATTGCGTGTAACATGAAAGAATCTTCAGAAGGTGAATATCCATCGCAGTGACTGGGGTCAATCAATTTAATTCCCAGCAGCGCATATCGGCGACACACTATATCGCCTGGGCGAACCCGTCGAACCTCTGCCCGGCTTCCAACCTGCCAAGGCCATGGTCTGTTACTTCGTATGACATTGCATGGCCCTTTCTGACATTGGATCAGGTTTTTGCTGGAGTCTTCCCTGTAGACAGCAATGATTTTCCTAAACTCGAGGAATCGATTAAAAGGGTGAGTACATCAATTTGCCTCTTCTCTCCTAAATTTGATTTTTTGCTTCAATAAGCTTACTCTGACGGACCGTAGCGTCACCGTCCAGCGGGAGTCGTCCTCTGCACTGGGTCAAGGTTGCCGCCTGGGATTCCTCGGCACGCTTCACATGGATGTCTTCCGCCAGAGACTGGAGGACGAGTACGACGCTAATATAATCATCACTGCGCCTACTGTGCCTTACAAGCGTAAGCAGATTTGTTTTTGAGATACTCGTTTATATTCATTCCATGCAGTGATCTACCGCGATGATAGAGAGGTCCTTGTCAGTAATCCCACCGAGTTTCCGGAGACGTCAGATACGGCGTCAAGAGTGAAAGAGATCCAAGAGCCAATCGTGAAGGCGTCGATCATTGTCCCAGAAGGTAATGAAAAACTGGTCATCTATTTCATGTGCAATATTGATACTACACTTCCAGACTACTTTGGTGATATGATGGACCTTTGTTTCTCTCATCGAGCCGAGGACTTAGACCATCGCTATCTCGACTCGGGAGCTGCCAGTGCCCGTATCATACTCACCTGTATTATTCCACTGAGTGAGATTGTCACGAACTTCTTCGACCAGCTCAAAAGCCGCAGCTCAGGCTTCGCAAGCTTCGAGTAAGTTGCTCGTTGATGCTGTTGTCACACAGACACTCATGAAATGATTAGTTACGAAGACGCGGGATATAAGCAGAGCGACCTCGCAAAGGTACATCCAGCCCCATTGGTTAAATCGACGTTTTCAGTTAGTTAAGGATGCACCTCTTCCCTTCTTTTGTTGTAGATGTCGTTCCTGCTGAACGGAAAGCCCGTCGATGCGCTGGCCATCATCGTACATCGGTCCGCGCAGGATAAGATCGCACGCGAATGGGTCAAGAAGCTTCGTGAGCAGAACGGTCGTGTTCCTTGGTGGTCTACTCATAGCTGTGCAGACAAAGTCATTCCCCGACAGCTATTCGAGGTGCCCATTCAAGCTGCCATTGGTCGTAAGGTGCTTGCTCGTGAGACGCTGAGCGCCATGCGCGCGGACGTCACGGCGGGGTTGTATGGAGGTATGTGTGCCAGTGCTTTTACAGTTTGATGAAAAGAGGCTGACAATAATGCATACCTAGGGCATTACGAGCGCAAGATGAAACATCTCGAGAATCAGAAGGAGGGAAAGCGCAAGATGAAGAAGATGGGGTCTGTTGAGTTACCACAAGAGGCTTTCTTTGATATCCTGGGCAATAAAAAATGAGAACGCCTCAAACCATCTGCCTCAGTTATATGTAGATAATTTACAGTCTAGGTATACAGACAGCAACTAATATCTGACGAAATCATAGTTCATAGTTCGTTATCCTCGTCGTCGTATGTTTCCTTAAGGAGCCTGAAACGGGACTCAGTTGACTAGACAGCGAACGAGGAGGCTAGTAGCTCACCGATAAATTGATGATGGTGGGTGATCCCCACTGCAACAGGAATCGTCAGCGATAGGCAAGGTAAACCACAATGCGTCCACTTACTCATTGGTTATGAACCCATCTATCAATTCTGGGCCAATATAATCATAATAGGGATTCACAACCTCCACCTTATCCACCAAATCACCCTCCTCGAATCCAAGTACGCTGTTCGGATCGCCGAAGTCAAGCGCACCATACTCATGGTACAGATTCCACAGTGGTGTGAGTTTAAACTGCCCCGCACACACGACTACCGGCGTACGATGTGCCTGTGCGGCTGTCGCAGCAATGAGCGAGCCCGATGTGGCAAACATGCCGCCATTCGCGAAGATTGCATGCGCGCCGAGGATGACCTTGTTTACGCGCGACATGATTGCGAACATAGAGGAGTCGGGGACCAAAAACGTTGATATTCCAACGGAGGAGAGCGATTGTGCCATTTCACGTCCGCCATATCTGGAAGCGTGATCGTTAGCCAAGATATGATACATGGTGAAGGGACGAACGATGGTGCAGTTTCAGCGACGATAACTGTGTATTTTCTGTGGTGGGCGGCTGATTTTAGAAACGCTTCCACCGTTTTTGACATTCCGAGGGTCAGGATGATCTCACTTTGGTAGTTCAGAAAAAATCAATACGAAAGGAAGAGCACGGGCTGAGAAATACTCACTCTGAATGTATATGGTCCTTCGCATTTTTTGAGACATTATCGTACACCGTCTCAAGCTCGTCGAGAACGTCCTGGATAGCCTCCATCAAAACTGGTTTTAGGCCGCGCGCAAACGAGTCAGGATCATCAGGATCGTTCTCCTTCAGTGTTCCTTTTACCCCTGTGGTCTTGGGCACTATCGTATGCTGCCGCGGCTGTCCCAAGAGCACGAATTTCGCAATCGAAAATGTCTGAGGCGCGGATGCGGCATTCTGGCCCGTTGCTGTGTGGTATTCTTCCCGGATATGATGTAGGACCTTTCTAACTGTGTTTCCGACGGAGTGCTCTGGTGGATTCAGCTGTAAACATCCGCGATCGCATAAAGTTGAGGATCTACCTTTCGGTTGTGCATCCACAAGTCTCCGTCCTACGCTCCGTATTATCTCAACCAACTGTTCCATATTTGAAAACCGGGCTTTAGAAACGACTTGACGCAGAACTAGGAGAGTTTCGAGAGCCGTAGCACGCGAGCCCACTACTTGCCTGTAGACCCGATCTCAGCGAAATTATTTCTCATCGTTGACCGGGACACTACTGACCGCCGCCGCAGCCTCGACGCAAGATTTTCGACAGAGCGCTGACTGGCGCCGCCAGAGCTGACGGAGGACATGGTATGGGCGGCAGAGACGACAAACAAAATGAGCGGAGAAGGACAAGAGAAATCCGAGTCATACTTCTCGATCACCTTCTCGATTTAGAAGCCCCATCATCCAATCAATTGAAGTCCGTTGTGGGGAAGGTACACTTTTTTCTACTGCCAGTGGCTAATCTACATGTTCAAGTCCATGGTGAAGCCTACTTGACTGCGTGCGGCGAAACATGCCAGTCAAGGATGTCCGCCCATTTGGGCAAGAGCTCAGAAATCTGCTCGACATCCTTGTCTCCACGTCCAGATAGACACTAAATACATTGTTCAGCAGCCTGTCATTCCATGAGATAGTTGGCTTACGATGACAACGTCTTTATCCTTGGGCAGGGTCTGAGCAACGCGGAAGCCTTCCCAGATAGCATGCGAGGACTCCAATGCTATATGGGCTGTATTAGCTGAGGTCTCGAGGAGACCATGCAAACACTCACCGGGAATGATACCCTCGCGCTGCGTCAGCATCCTGAATCCACGGAGGGCCTGTTCATCCGTAGCGACGACGTACTCTGCCCTTCCTGAATCCTTCAACCAAGCATGCTCCGGTCCAACACCAGGGTAGTCAAGACCGGCACTGATTGAGTGAGTCTCGATGATCTGGCCCGTCTTGGACTGGAGGATATACGTCCGGACGCCGTGCAGGACACCAGGCTGGCCCACGGACAGAGTCGCACTATGGCGATCGCCGTCAATTCCCTCGCCTCCAGCCTCTACGCCAACCAGGCGAACGCTCTTATCGGGAATGAAGTCGTAGAAAGTGCCGATGGCGTTGCTTCCTCCACCCACGCATGCGACTACCACGTCAGGGAGCTTGCCTGCGACCTCCTGCAGCTGGAGCTTGATCTCCTCACTGATGACTTTTTGGAAGTCACGGACAATGGTGGGGAAGGGATGCGGGCCGATGGCAGACCCCACAAGGTAATGCGTAGTGGACAAATTGGTGACCCAGTCCCGCAACGCCTCGTTGACTGCGTCCTTTAGTGTTTGCGAGCCGGAGTGCACGGGAATAACCTGTGATAAACGTTAATGTGTATATCACGAATGTGGCGCTTGGAGAAGAGACACACCTTGCCGCCGAGCATCTCAATACGGAAAACGTTGAGGGCTTGTCGCCGGACATCCTCCGCGCCCATGAAGATGATACACTCCATGCCAAATTTAGCGCACACGGTGGCAGTAGCAACACCATGCTGGCCTGCACCAGTCTCCGCAATGATGCGCGTCTTGCCAATCCGACGCGCAAGCAGAATCTACACCCAGTCAACGGTAATGTCAACGAACGCGAAAAAGTATGAAGGATACTTGCCTGCCCTATCGCGTTGTTAATCTTATGTGAGCCCGTGTGATTTCTGTCATGCCGGATGCCTGTCAATCTTCTGCTTCCATACCAAGAGGGATGTCGCTCGCTTACAGGTCCTCCCGCTTCAGCCAGATCTTCGCTCCGCCAGCATCCTTCGTCAGGTTCTCGGCAAGGTAGAGCTGCGATGGCCGATTTATGTATCCAAAGTAGCTCCTGAACTCTTTCCAAAACTCCGGATCTGCGATGGCTTTCTTGTGGGCTTCCTCCAGCTCCGCCAGACAGTCGACAAGAGCCTCCGGTACATACTGTCCTCCGAACTGACCGAACCTGGCAGGTAGCACTGTCTCTGATGCTGTGGTAGGTTTGTCCTTATTGATGCTTGGGGTTGAGGTTTTCGATTCTCGCGGCGTCCTGGTCCTGACAGGCTCGTCCTTGCCCGAAAGCTGACGGCAGTATGCCTCGACATTCTTCGCTGCCTCACCTGGAGCAGAGTTTTTAAGGACGGAAACAAGTCGGCTTCCGACGACAACGCCGTCGGCGCCGGCGTCCGATACGGTGTTGAAGTGATCGCGCGTCGCCACGCCGAAGCCTACTGCTATAGGGACGGTGGCATACTCGCGGACTCGCGCAATGATGTCAGGCAGCGCCGTGTTCATTGCTGTATTTTCAGACGATCCAGTCGTACCCATCTAGATAGAGAACGCAATTCAGGCGGGGAAAAATAACGTCATCGATTGGAAAAGCCATTACCTTTGAGACGACGTAAATGAAGGTGTCCGCGATTGACGCGAGGAACTTGATACGTTGTAGAGTTGTGGAAGGTGCAATGAGGGGGACGTATGAAATGCTGTAGATCATCAGGTGTAAAGGGTGGGTGACCTTTGGACAGCGAGAATACACACTTTGCCTTTCTGCATTTTTCGCGGAAAGTTATCGCCTCTTCGGGAGGAAGATCGACCATGATGAAACCGTTTGCGCCTGCCTCTGCGGCGTCTTGGATGGCCTTGTCTTCTCCATAGGCAAGGATGGGGTTGTAATAGCCTATGTCGTGAGATCAGCCACCGTCGATGGCGTGCGCTCGCTGAATAAAGTACCCATGAGTATGACTGGGACGGTGAGGCCCTGGTTTCTAGCTTCCTTGAGGATCCCCAGGACGGTGGTATACTCGACATCGTGTTTGAGGGCGACCTAAGAGATGTCAGTAGATGTTGGAGGGGTGCGGCACAAAACCCACCGTGTTGGTCTCCTGGATAGCTGGTCCATCTGCTATTGGATCAGAGAAAGGCAAGCCAATCTCAATGATGTCTGCACCACCCGCCTGCATCCCAAGCAGGATTGGGATGGTGTCATCGGGAGTAGGATAGCCAGCGGTGACGAAAGTGACAAGAGCGGGGGTGCCCTAAGACACCAGAGTGGGTTAGAGTTCTACAGGGTAAAGACTGTGGACTGACCTCTGCTTTCTTTGCAGCAAAGACCTTGGGTAAGGCTTCCATTGGGGGTACAGAGGAAGGTGACTCGAATATTTTGGCGTTTTAAATTATATTATCTCGATCTATGAATGCCGATCAATGACCGAATGACATGTAGCCGCTTTTGGACGACGTGCCTTGCAGCCTGAGGCATCCATGCGAAACCATAGCAGCTTGCAAGCAGCTTGAATGTTGCACGACAGCATCGAGTTGCCGTCATCCGCGTGTTAGAATTTCGAGTCAAAATACAACATGGAAACAACTGGGCTACATAGGAATCAGGAAGGAATGATAGAGCCATGTATATGTAGTAATAGAAATCGACTTGAAGATATTCCACCAGTTCAAAGGAGAGACCACTGGCCGCTAGCTAACCCAGGTTTACTCCTCCTCCTCCTCCTCCTCGTCACCCAATAACGCCTCATTCATCCTTTGATGTGTAGTCCTCAAGAACAACGGAAGTTGATTTCGCCCAAACGAAAATGGAGCCTTCAAAAATTCGAGCTTCTCGACAAATTCCGGCGGCTCCTTGTCCAGTTCGAGTGGTATGAAGTGGACTGTTGGCACAAGCTGATCTTTCGACGTGGGCGGCGGGCCGTCCGGGTCTGGCGGCGCGTGGCAGAGCCGGAGCGTAAAGTTGAGACCTGCGTAGCCTCTGTGATCAACACCGGTTGCAACGACGGAGTATCGGAATCAACGTACTTTTCCTGGTCCCGCTGTCGGAGTCGTCATCATCGCTGAATGTATATATACAAGAGAGAATCCACTCCTCCAGTCCAAAGTAACCAGGCTGTGTCCTCATGTGCGGCACCAGTAGATTGGTCAGGTCCTCATAGAAGCGAAGCACCTCTGCATGTCGAGGATCTTCAACCCCTCCCGGGCGTCCACTGCGAACCGCCGATGGAGGACGCGTAGATTTGGCAAGTGTTTTGGACCTCTCGATCTCGGCCTTCAGTTCGATTTGTAGTTCATCCACTAGATAGAAAAAAAATACTAAGTCTCCATGGCAGTTGTCGGTTACACATCACATACCCGTTTGTTCAAGCTGGGCTATTCGTTCTTCGCGCTGTGTGATAGTGCGCTGCTTCTCATTGACCAACCCCTTCCATCGCGCCAACTCCTGCTGGATCGTGCGCATCTCCTCGTCTGCAGCTTCTCGCGTCAGAAGATTGAGCACAGCAGTGTTCCCGGAGCGCATCAGCGGCTCTTTCTTCGTGAGCTGGGTTTGGTATTCTCGGATGAGTTGCTCTTGGGCTAGTTTGAAGCGTATTGAGTCTTGATTTCGAGTCTAAAATCGAATAATCGCACCGCCGCACCTTGTAGCCGCTCCTCGTACCGCGCCTCTTGCTGCTTCAATAGCCGTTCCGGCTCTGTTTCTCGTATCTGGAACACCTCCTGCAGCTGGGCTCCCAGCGCTTTAATCTGGGACTCCGCCTGCATCTGACATCAACTTCCTGACGAGGATGAAGGAAATTGAAGACGCACCCGGAGCAGCTTCTCGGTCAACCTCGACACCTCGCCGCCCTTCCCAGCCCCTGCCTTTGTCGCATTTCCCCCCTTGTGCCTCCCGACAGTGTTGATCGCATCCGCTGACTGCGGCACCACGCTTGGGTTTTCATCGGGCTCCTCCAAAACTTCGATAACATCAACATCCATGGGCTCCGGCGCCTGTTTCCGGAGCGCAGGTGCCTTCGCGTTGCCTTTTCCCTTCGCCGCCTTCTTTCCGTTCACGGCTGGCGCGGACGCTGGTACTGCACGCGTTTTGCGCGTGCCCTGCGTAGGCGTGGCTGGTTGCTCCTCCTCTCCGTCCTCATCCTCATCCTCACCCTTTGTGAAGTCAAAATGGGACACTTCTTCTACCTCGGAGTTATCAGATACGGGTGCAGGGACCGCGGGCTTTTTCACAGCTTTACGTTTGGCCTTGGGCTTGGTAGATGGATCAGCAACCTGCGAACTTGTGCGGCTGGGAGGTTTTGAGGCCCGTGGATCGGTTTTCTTAACGAAGACTGCAGGTGTAGTGGGCCCGAGGCCGCCTGGAGGAGGTTTTCAGTGTATTTTTATTCTAGAGGGTAAGGGTGGGAACCTACCGAACTCCTCGTCGTCAGACATGCGAGGAGCATGCGGGAACGTGATAACGGTGTCACTGTGACACCAACAAACGCGGTGGCACGTGAGGAACGTGCCGTTTTGTTTGTCCAAGTGGACGCCGAACGCTTCAACTTAAAAGTGACTAGCGACTCCCGTGCGATGTGGCTTGGGCGATGCAGAAAATGGTAAGGTTCATTGCGATGCTATTTGGATGAGACGACAAGTAATAAGGATACAGATGTGATGCGAGTTGACTTGGAAGTGGCAAATGCTAGTACGGAAACATCATGAAGGAGGGTGAATCGACTGCGCACGCGCAGGACATGCGAAGTGGACTTGAGTGATAGTATGCGGGCAGAGTCAAAGCAAATGGAAGCCAAATGGACAATTATCGAGTTGATAGAATAATCAGCGTCAGGGGCAAGGTGGTTCTTACTCATAAATTGGACAGGAGGGACGCAGTTTCGTCGTCCGCTCGACTTCATGTGGTGGAAGAAGACGCGCTAGGCGTGTAAAGCGGGAGCGGAATGGAGTAGTCGATCTTGCGATCACCGTTATGGTCGAAAAGTTGCGAATACGCGGGGAGATTCGACGCATATGGCATCGGGGGTGCGAGCGAGGGTTTGGGGGAGCCTGATGGAGTTACTGGGGTCATTTCCTCGGCGGAGTGCACAGGCGGGGGTGCAATGGGCCTACTGGCAACGTATGGCGCAAAGAATGTGAAGCTGAGGGGAATCGCAAAGGACAGGCGTTCCACGGCAACCTTGCCAGTTTTGCTGCCAGGTAGATCGTACGTGCACGTTAACTCGATGCGGACTTCGTGTGACACGTTGACCAGCGGGGAGCTGACTGTGGGCCGGAGTAGAGATGGGCCAGCCCAGTCGTGCGCCTTCTCATTTGCGGCAGGTTGGTGGTGCACGAAAGGCACGGAGCTGTCCAGGGTGTACCACGTCGCTGCCTCGGGTGTAGTGTCGGCATCGTTTGCAAATGGGTAAGTGTTTCTTGGGAGGGTGTATAAGCCGGTTTCACCAGGTGGGAGAAGAGAGAATGAATGGGAAACGCTGTCCTCGTTCTCACAGAAGACGCCGAGACCAGTGTCATACATGATCGCAATCGGATGAGGATCTCGCAGTGGTTCATGGGGCGGCTGTTGTGAACTAGGCGGGAGTGGGTAGCGTCTTATATATTCTCGAGAAACGCGCGACCTTCAAACAGCATTAACAAGGAAATCAAATCGAAAACTGTGGTCCAGACATACCTATATCTCTCTTTCTGGACTACATTCGCAGAGACAGTAACGACCTGTATCCTGCTGCAGTGTTCCGCTGATAGATCTTCGGTTCGCAACCGGATAGTGAGAGGGAACTCATTTGAATCTATATCGGCGTGCTCCGGGACAGTTGCGAGGACGTTGATTTTCGAGAGGACCTCGTCAGGGAAGCGCGGCGCTCTCCTCTCCGAGTCATCCGGAGCCAACGGAGTCACATTCGTGTTCACGAGATAAGTGATGGAATTTTGGAGATTGTGGGAGCGCCTTGTCGCGTCTTCAGGGTGGCACATTAACCGCCTCAGAATAATTGGCTCCTGGGCATACAACGTTTTCACGCGTGATCGGAAAGATGAACATAGTGTGGCAAGCGACCATGGGTTGCTCTGGCTGTGGTCGTCAATGATGCTGTATTTTGCTTCCGCGAAAAGGGTGTATCGCACGCCGACCTCTTCGACACCGTAAAATGCCGTTTGGGGGAGCCAGCCAGGTATAGGAAGATCAAAGACCACATTCCAGACACCTGTTCCGTATAATGACTTGAGTGATCTGAGCGCGCCGGATGATGGAAAGCCACCTACAAGGCTCATTGGAGTCTTCGTGTCCTTCGTTGTTCATTTCGACCGGCTCATGTGGCGCGATCTCACGCGTCACTGAGCACAGGCGCACAGCATTGTAGGCAGTGTGTGGCGTATGGATCTCATTCTGGCCCTCGAAGGTGAGCGTAACAGAATGCAGCATGATGCGCGCCGTCCGCCGACGCTCGAATATCGAGTAGGGCGACGATACGGAGACGGAGACATGACCAGATAGAGAGTACGCCGACCTGTGGTGGAATGAGCGGCGCTAAGATCAAAAGAGTGATGGCGACTTACGAGGTGTCGGCATCCCCGTACATGTCGAGCGTGCTGGAGATGGGGACGATGTCTATTGAGACGGACATGGTAATGCTTTGAACAGTAGATCTAGGGGAGAGAGCACAATGTGAGGAGCTGGAGCACAATGAAAAGCACAGCTCTCTTCGTAGGTATATATAAGGCCGCGTGTAAGCGGAACAAAAGACATATTGGACAGACAAAGCGTTTGTTCCATGCCTATCTGGCTGTAGGACACGACCAGGAAACAATGCCTGTCGTCAAGTGCCTGGAGTCCGAGTGCTGTGCCGTGCATGTTCTCAGTTTAGGTTTCCTTTTGTCCGTGCTGACTCATCATCGTCAGTAAGTTCAAATCAGGAGGGAACATCACGACGCGTCAGCCAGTCAAGCCCATTTGTCCGTTCTTGTCATGCTCTGCCATTGTTCTCTGTTTGACACAAATAGGGATCCATACTTACTCCCCACTGCCCAGTAACGATCTAAGGGTGGGCAGCACCCACAAAAGATGCTGAACCACCGATCGATCCGCACAGGTGAAGGATTGCAGATTGGATTGCATCATGCGAACACCTTGTGGACAGCTAGATCGTCTTCACTCCGCTGGCGCAATTCCTTCCTTCTCTGAGTCTCTTCTTCTGCATCCTTGCGCTGGCTGTATTTGCTGCCCTTTTCTCTCCTGATCGCTGACCGCACCGCCGTAGGCGAGATGAATTCTAGGCAAGATAAGAAAAACACAGGAGTTAATTTGATTAATTGCTAGAACAATGGCGCGCCACGACGCACCAGGGTTAGAGAATACGGTAGCCCCGCCAAAGGCACCTTCGAAGATGCGAATCGGAGTCAGCACGAAGCGAGGTCCGATTTCCACGAGCGTTGTCTGGGGCGGGCCATTAGGCTGTAGGGGATCCTTCTCAATAATCTGGACGAACAATGGGACCTAAAGTTAGCGACCGCCCCGATATACCCCAAGGCAATAGATGACGATACGAACCTGGAAATTACGGAACCAGATCTTTGAATCCAGGATCGAGAAGGTGAGTATGTGGTCGATGAAGGGCTTCGCTTTTCTTGATGTGGACGGCACACCGAAGATCTGAGAACAATGGGATTTCAGGTTAATTTAGGTGTATTCTTTGCATGGCATGTGTAGCACCGCCTAATAATACTCACCTGCGTAAATAGCTCCTTCGTCAGGCGGCCCCATTCTGTCTCATCGAATCCCTTGTCGAAGCTGAGGAGTCCCCGACTCCCCTTGAGGCAATTCCCTGTCATCTTCAGCTCGTCCATCGTGTGCACATTCTGGACATGCATTTTTATGCTTGGTCCGTTCGGCGTTTTGGCCGCCCAGAGATACAGGTCTTCATGGCGGCGTGCCTCGAAGTAGAGTGTGTTGTTGCAATTGTTCAGGTCTGCGAGTTCGGGAAGGAGGTGCAGCTGGGATTTGGAGTCGAGTTTCGAGTCTGGAATTCGTTCAGCACCAGGTCAGCTTCAGACATAGTTTCGTCTTCAACGCAGAAAGACGCACCCTTTTTTACATGGGGAAGTAGTGCTTCGAGATCGTTCATAAAATGCCTCATGCGATGCGTGATACCACGGGAAGAGAGCAGCAGTACTCGTTGCTTGTTTTTCTTCTTCTTGGGTGCAACGACTTCGGTGTCCTGATCAACGTCCATGTCGTCGGCCTTCCTCTTTCCCTTTCCTTTAGCGTCTGCCTTTGAAGCATTCGCGTTCTGAGCCTTGAGTATGGAGGCCATGGCCGATGACGATTAGTGAGAGATTCACAAAAATTTAGACCGCCAATAAGGGTTTTTTCTCACGCTTAGTGTAACGGGTAAAGTACTTGAGCTCGACATGCGGCATGACATATAGACAACGACAGCGATTGAATATCAAAAACGAAGAGCTATGCGTACAAAGCAGACCAGAACACGCTCTCATGTGCCTGGCGTATAACGAAAATACGGTGTGCAATAGTCCAAATGCTCAAGCGGAGCCAGTAGCTGCCCGGAGCTGCTTTTGCTTCTCCTGTTCCAACCGCTGAAGCAAATAAGAATGAGTTTCGTCGTCCGCGGAATAACAGTGGCACATACATGATACAACAGTTGGACTGCCATCTGGATGTTAGCAGGCTGTCCAGTGATAACAACTAAGCGCTCCCCCTCGCCTCCAGTAGGCGCAGGCGCCCCATTCATCCCGACACCCACAGCGCCGGGCTCCATGATCTTGATCTGACTCGCACTCATGTGTCGAATTTCGTTGATTTTGCTCCCACCCTTCCCAATGATGCATCCCACGAGGTCGTTTGGAATGTAGATCTGCTGCGTCTGGAGCTGTTGCGGCGGGTTGTGTGGCGGCGGCGGCGCGGAACCATAGGGCGTGGGGTTGTTGTATCCCGGCACGTAGGAGGAACCGGTTGTAGCAGGTCGGCGCGAGTTGCTTGATGGGCGGTAACTTGAGTTCGACGACGATGGCATCCTTTCCTGCGCCTCAATGAGGATGTTGCCGATGTAATATGTGGCGATGTGGATAGCATCAGCAACTCCTGCGACGCTGAGTACGCGCTTTGCGGTGAAGTCCGTAGGCGTAAGCTTGGTGGGATAATAAGGTGTTATATGTTTACCTCCGTGGAGCCGGGAAGCATCCCTTCACTCGCGTTCAACCTTGCACCACTTGCATCCTGGATTTCCTTGATTTTCGAGCCCTGCTTTCCAATAACGGAGCCCATTCGTGAGTTTGGTATCATGAACTTGATGGTCACGGCACGGCTGCCAGGAACCGAAGGAACGTCAAAGGGTTCATCGTTGATGCGACGAACGATAAGCCCGAATGCCTACAGACCAGGAGTCAGAATTTATTCCTACTGTGGGAAAAAAACATACCTTGGAGTCAGCATCGAGAGGACCGCTCACGTTCAGGATCCGCTCGGGATTCCCGGGTATACTCTCTGACACCATAACGCGCGCTCCGCTCTTCTCGCGAATTTCGTTGACGTGAGAGCCGCCTTTACCAATAATAATGGAAGCGTCCTGGGTGACGATGAGGCATCGCATGTGAATCATTGCAGAGGGTGCAGCCGGGCCTGCAGATGTCGACGAAGAAGGCTCGCCAGTGGTGATCGCCTCCGCCTTTGCATCACGAGAGGTGGTCTGGGCGCCGTCGTCCTTGGGTTTGCCGTTGTTCGAACCGGGTGTCGACCCGGAATTCTCGTCGGCGCCAGCTCCCGACGCGTCGCCCATGGTTATGTCCGTAGAGCCTGCGTGAGTACTGCCAACCGTAACGTCATCCGAGGTGGGTGCGATGCCAGTGTTGGCCCGCTTGTGCTGCTTCGGGGGGTCGCTGTCGGAAGGAGAGCGAGAACGTTTTCGGTTGGAGTCAGCGTCTGGCATGGCCAATTCAGTTCAAAATATCAATGTCAGTGGGAATGGGGTAGGGCCAGCTATGAAGCGGATGGTAGGCTTGGGTGGTTTGGAGGTGGTGGGGTGTGTCTGATTATGGCGGAGCGGAAGTGAGGGGGATGCGAGGATGGAGGCGACATGACATGGCTACTGAAATACACACACCTTGCGAGAAATAAAACCACGGAAGATGTAGACGGGTGGTATGCTGTTCCGATTCGCTTTGCACGACTATGGTGCGCCAAACACGTGTACATACAAGTTTCGCACAGGGTGGCGTCGCGAACTTTGAGTATCTACTGTTGCTCCTCCAATAGTCCAGCAATAAATTTCTTCCACTGGCGTTCCCAAGCAAGAAGTGCGTGTCGCTTCTCCTCCTCCTCCAAGGTCGAATGCTGTTCGAGCATCAATAGCCCAAACTTGGAGATGCAAATCAAATACTCCGCCTACCTCTATACTGTCCCGAGCCAGCTGGCCAAGTGTGGTGAGGCCCGTCAATTCGCTCGACACGAGAACCTAGAACCGACACGTCATAACATGCACTCAAATGTGCAAATAAATGTGGACGTGCCTGGAAGAAATCGAATGTGAGGCCCATATTCCCGAAGACGGCGGGGTCGTCGGAGCACAGCGCTACAGGAACGCCGTGGTTCAAGAGCACGGGCAGCGGGTGCATCGGAATCGAAGATGTCAGACGCTGTATCAAATCTTAGCAGCCACGTTCGACAGGTATCGCCCATGACCTCACCAGGATCTCATTGCTAGGAAAAATGGATATGACGATATGTAATTCGTGATATTTCGACAAACGTACGATATAGGGCAGACTTCAACGGCGATGCCTTTCTGTCTGCATACCTCGATGAGTTTAGGGTGCTTCACGAGCGAGTAACTGCGACAAAGGAATCGATCAATTTTAGTCAAGTAGGACGTTAAGACAGCTGTTGCGCAACACACCCATGGCCTATGCGTTTGGTTCCCAGCAAAATCGCATCGAACAGATTATCGTCCGCGGGTGTCCCATCCCCAAGCGTCTCTCCCGCATGGAAGATAAAAGGTATCTCGACGCCCTCTTCCTTCTGGCGCTGCCGGAACCGAAGAAGGGGCTCCATATAATACAAAAGCGGCTTCAATTCATTTTCGTCCCCGACGAGATCGAAACCTAAGTACATATTCAATTTGAATGCGCAACGTGCTGCACAGTGAAGCCTTTGTGCTCACCTGCGATCAGATGGGGAAATTCCTTTTTCAGCGCGATACAGTCCTCGAGATACCATTGGAGCTCTTCGGGGGTGATGAAGCGGATCGTCGAATAGATGATCTGGCAGTCCGAACTGAGACGTTACTGTCCTCTAAACCTGAAGGCAAGGAAGTCTTACCCTAGCACCGATAAACTCGTCTTCGCGCCCTTGGGCTTTCATGTCCGCCTTGACCTCATTAAGGACAGTGTCGAACATGATGAGCCAGTCGCGGTGAGGAACATTTTCCAGTCCATCCTCACCAACCATGTGCCTGGAGAATAAACAATGATTTTATGAATGAACATCGCACCAAAAGTTGGAGGTGGAGGTTTGAGACACACTTGTATAAAAAGTTGATCCTGGCTTCGACGTAGGAAATGCCGTCTTCTATGGAAGATCTAAAGAACTGCCGGATGTATTCTGGGAAAATGGGCGCAAAACGAATGAGGCCCTGGAAAAACACAAACAGCACGCTAGTGTCAGAACAAGAACACCTCTCAGGGAACCAGCAGGCAAATGTAGCACACGACATACCGTAGACACGATGAAAACGCTTGCAAACTTTTCCCAGATCTACAAGACCCGAGGGTCCAGGTCAGCCCACCGCACAACCCCAGATCCGCTGGCAGGCAGCACAACACCTTTTTGATCGTATTGTGCGTCTTATACGCCTCAGTCGGGTTGATCATCATAGATCCAATGACCCATCTATCGAACCCCTCGGGACCCCCGAGCGCAGCATCGAAGTTGGCGCGGGCATTCCCAAGGGAGACCCAGGAGTCAGATTCGTACCGCACGTCGGTTATCCCGGGGGCGCTGTCAGTGGCGTACTCGTTCCTGGGGAGAGCCCTGAAT
The DNA here is from genome assembly GCA_018850815.1 of Asterophora lycoperdoides. Lineage (NCBI taxonomy): Eukaryota > Fungi > Basidiomycota > Agaricomycetes > Agaricales > Lyophyllaceae > Asterophora > Asterophora lycoperdoides. Next base: position 32,202 of record JABCKJ010000114.1, read on the forward strand.
TCGGGGAGGACGGCGGTAATGGTCGATGGGGTGATTCGCGCGGCGACGCGCACGTGTAGAGCGGGCTGCTCGAGCGCGAGCTTCAGGAGGACGGCCGCGTTCACTGTCGCGTCCAGATGACAGTGCAGCAGCGCGCCCTTTGGCATCTGCAACAAAACCGAGCTCGGGATGGGTGCATACCACAATCTGCAACAATGGACGCTGACTCACCCGGCTCAAGATCGCGAATAGCTTCGTCTTGACGATAATCTCGCGTCCTTCATATCCAAGTGTATCAGTATACCCATCCATTCACCCATCCCAGGCCACTCCACCCCCACCGCAACGGACGTACCCGTCAAAAACTCCATCCCCGGGAACGGGTGCGGTATATTCGCATGCTCCTGCGTCCAGATCGTCGCCGCCTCCTCGGCGCGGATCGCACGCACGCGCCGATCGGCCTGGGCTTCACGTTCACGTTCCTCGCAGGACGTCGCGCGCTGCCAGTGGCGGTCGCGCCGCAAAACGCGGTCCTCGGCGATGAGCGCTGCCCGGGCGGTCTCGTATGCTGATAGATCGGAGCCGGGGAACGTCACAGTGGTGGTGGAAGCCATTGGGACTCGAGCTCGTTGCAGGGATGGAAAAGAGGCGATTACTATGAGGAGGGATTCAACCCCGCCCTGCTGCCAGTGAAGTACGCACGGGGCAGAAAATGAAAATCGCATAGTCTATCCGGGGAAGACACGCGGTATGACATCGGCCATTGGGCCCACATGGCACGCCATGAGCCTTGAGGAGGCCCGATCGAGGGTTATCTTGCACTTTTTCAGCATTGTCGCAGATGACTCCCAGCTGTTGAGCAGCAGGACGAGGACGCTCGGTGGATAGGTTCATCGGAGAATAATCAATTGAAGAGACGAATACTACACAAGACTTTTGGTAGTTTTGGCGGCGTTTGCCAAACAGGTGACATGGCGTGGCGAGCGCATCATGCAGGTCGTTCGAAGTGGCTACTTGGTGGCTACTGCAGCCTACTACGATTACATGCAAATTGTCCAGCATCGATACTACAATGCTGTAATATTTACAGAAACCTAGCGTAAAAACTGGACTACATAATAGCACGAATGATAACACGATCGTGCTCTAGTCACGGTAAACATATCCTATGGATCTCCAATGTAATCCATACCTGTCTCAACATCACACAAAGGGGCCTTCGAATGCCTGTACTGCTCGGCAGTTAGGGCTCCATTAAAGCCTCGACAGATCTCTCCCCCAGACGCCTCTGTGAACGAACCCAGCCCGACCCAATCAGCACCATGCAGCAGGCACAACGAAGCTCTCCACAAACTCACCGAATAATCCAATCCGCCATCAACAAGCCCCTGGTCCTCGCACTAACCTGCTCATTCCAATAAATACTCCTCCACGCATACATCGCCGCCAGCCCCCCCATGAAGCTGTACCCCCCAATATCGAACACCGCCGCATTCCCAATATACGCGAGCGACCCCAGATGCAGGTACCTAAAGGGCTTGGCCACGTCCTCGTCCCGCGGCGGCGCGACGTCGTTGAGCTGCGCCGCGTGCGTGCGCAGCGCGAGCTTGTGCAGCTTCTTGCCGATGTATTTGCCCTGCTGGGAGGCGACCTGCGCGGTGGCGGGCAGCGCGGTGAGCTGGGATTCGACGTCTTGGAGGAGCGGGACGAGCTCGTTCAGGGAGAGGTAGTGGTCCTTGTCTTTATCGTATTTGTCGAACATGGCCCGCACTTCGGTGAGGTGGTCCTCGGCCATCGGGATGCGGCTCTTGATGCGGGACACTGGGTAGGGGGAAGAGGGGGGGAGATGAAGTAAGGACTCGGACACACCCACGACGACCGGCGAGAAATTAGAATGGGGCACACGGCGACGTACCCATAAACTCCCACTCCTCAAAATCAATCTTCCCATTCTTATCCTTATCCGCCTCCTCCACCAAGTCCATAAAATGGCTCACTACGCTCGTCTCCACCGTCGCGCTGTCCCCGATCGCATACACATCGCCTTGCGGCGCGCCCTTCACCCGCAGGTGGGCGTCGACCACAATCGCCTTTTTGTGCACCTGGTTCGGGAGGAGGTCCGTGACGCGCTTGGTGAAGGGGTTCATGGCGATGCCTGTGGACCACAGGACAAAGTTCGTGGGGATGCTCTGTGGGACGGGGGTGCCGTCCGCGTTCTTGGTGGAGTAGGTCACGGCGGAGGGGGAGACGGCTGCGACGCGTGCGGAGGTAATGAGGTTCACGCCGTCGCGTTGGAACTTTTTCTGAGGCGTGGTGGTGTGAGGTGGGGGTCAGGTGGAGTCAGGGGAGGGTACAAACCTCGGCGTATTTGGAGATGGCCTCGGAGTACTGCAGGATGTCGTATTGTTCAGTGCACTCGCTGTCCGAGATATATGCTACGCACGGTGTTGAGAATATGCTCGCGGGATTGTATGACATGGATGGTGACCTCCTCTCGGCAGATCTTAGGGAACTATACAAACGCCAAAGTTTGGATGAGCAACATAATAAACACATGGGCAGTGGACGTGCGTATTTCATGATGTCCTCCTGGCAAAAGTCGTCTATTTCCTGTTTACATACAAAGTCAGTTGACGGCGTCACGGCTACAGGGAAACGCACGGCTGCAGTCTCCACGCCAGTCGGTCCTCCGCCGCAAACAACGAAGCTAAGAAGCCGTTTGCGCTCCTCGGGGGAGACGGTAGGAAGCGAGGCCGTTTCAAAGTTGTCTGGTAGTAGAGCGAGGGTAAGTGGAGCGTGCAATAGAGGTCAAGGGGGAATATATACCCATAATCCTGCGCCGGATAGCCTGGGCATCGGCGATGGTCTTGAGCTGGAAGCAGTTTTCCAATCCGGGGACGCCGTGTGTGCTGGAGGTGGATCCGGTGGCGATAACTAGTTTGTCGTACCTGGGGGGAAAGTTACAGGATACGCATGAAGGATGTAAGGAAGGTAGTGCACGGGAGATAGACGTTGGCGGTGGCACCATCGTGCTTGGTCTCAACCTCGAGAAGGCGCTCGGACATGACGAGGTCAACAGCTTTTCCTTGAATGAAATGGCCATGGAGACGGGCGATAATCTTGCGAATGGGTTCTACGAGGGAACGGACTTGGACGGTGCCCACAGCCGCGGCTTGAAGGAGTTGAGCATCAAGTCGTGGGAGAGAGATAAGGGACTGACAGGGCAGAAGGGGAGTAAATGTAGTAAAGGTGTCGGTGGACACGACGGTGACGTGATAGTCTCCAGTGTGAAGGGTGTCGAGGACGCCCATGGCCTGTCGGTATGAATTAGTCATTTATGCGAGGTCGTCGGACGGAGACGACGTACCCCCCAACCGCCGCCCACGATAACGAGCTTGGGCTTGTCGGCAAGGCGGGCATTTTCCTCGTCCTGCTCGTCGTCGACCTGGACACGGACGATGGGGAGGTTCTTGGGGCCGCCGCGCTCGGGGTGGAGTGCGAGGGGGGAGACGGGCACGCGGTGGACGTGCCTTTCAGAGTAGGTAAATGCGTCGTGGACGAGGATGGCGGCGCCGATGACGAGGACACCAAAGGCGGTGGATGCACCGGCAAGGGCAGCGTATTTGAGGGCGAGGCGGGTGCGGTGGAATGGTGTGCGGGGGGGCGGGCCGGACGGGTGCGGGGGAGGCGTGGTCGGGGGAGGCGTGGTCAGCTTTGGTGGCTTCGTGGTCGTCGTGGTCGTCGACGAGAAGCGGGCGGAGAACGACGTCGGGCCAGCGAGTCTGAGTCTGAGGAGGCGCGACATGGTGGTCGGGACTCGGGGGCGCGCGCCGAGATGATCCCGAGTTGATCAGCGCAACATCTTTGCACTTTGCACCAGCTTTCATGTCTTCACAGGCGTCCCCCCCGCCCCAAAACTCAGGCGGCGTCAGGCGCCATCACACCATCTCCGCCTCTTCCCGCACAGCCAGAGCTGCTGCACGCGAGCCGGTTCCAGAGGAGGCCCACCAGCCGCTCTCCAACGACGACGAGGTCGTCGACGAAGACTGGGTTGGCGGCGTCGGGGCTGTCGGCGAGAAATCCTCCCTCCACCGCCAGAGCTCGCTCCCTACCAGATATCATCGCGGTCAGTCTTCGCTCACACTTGCTTTTTTCATCTTTTCACTGATCAACTCCTTTGCGTATCGAATCGTGCACACCTCCTCACGCCCCTCGACCACAGGCTTCCAAGGCCCACCCACCTCGGGCAACTTGACCCCCAACAAAACCGTCAACAGTCTCGCTGCGATCGCCGGCCATGAGGGCGACGAGGAGCCCTGGAACATTGCCGGTGCCTATTCAGTTCAAGACGAGGTATGTCCCTATCTAATCGCACATATCATCATCTTCTCACCACCCCCAAGCCATCCTCTCACCTCGACCCCGCCTCCACAAACTCGCCCCTCTCTCCCCATTTTGCCGGCGTTCCCCATGTCCCCTCTCCGCCCCCCGCGGCCTCCAACGTCCGTCGCCACGTATCTCTCAACTACGGCTCTGGTGGCGCTGGACCCCGCAAGGTGAACAACGCCTCGGGCCTCAAGCGCTCCGGTACCCTCCAGGTCCCCACCCAACACGGCGCCCAAGCCCAGGGACAAGGCACCACCTCTTCGCCCCCAGACACCACAGAGCATGTCGAGGAGGACGAGTATGGCTACGACGTCGAGGACCCAAACGCTTATGACGATGAGTATGCCCGTGAGCAGAACCAGCAACAGCAGCCCTACACGACCAGCCCCATAGGCCGTCACTCGCCCTGGGCCCCTGGAAACGAGTGGCGTACCGCTGCCGGTGGGTACGCCCAGAGCAGCGCAGCCATCGACGACGTGCAGCGCGCGCTGAGTGCACTTGAGCTCGCCAGCAACCCCACTGGCGGCGGCGGTGGCATCTACCAGTCTCATGCACACGCACACGGGCAGGGGTACGGCCAGGGCGTGGGCCACTACCAGGCCGGGCAGAGTGCACACCCGCCCCGCTTCAACCCCACGCACCCGCCCCCCGCGCTCGCCCCTGGCAATCGCAGCAGCAGCCACAACAGCAACAACAACGGGGGTCGGAACAACTTGCAGCTCGTGACCGACCTAGACGGCGGGCGTAAGACCCCGCAGACGCAGTACCAGCCGTACCACCACGAGAGCCGGCAGTCGTGGGAGAACCCACCGAGCAATACCGGCGGCAGCAACAGCAACAGCAGGCTGGGGTCGCGCTCGTCGAACCCGAACTTGCAAGGCGGGTACCGCACGGGTGGGGGCAATGTGCCGGCTGTGCCTGCGATCCCGCAGCAGTATCTCCAGCAGCCGAGGATGGGCGGGGCGCCGTATGGGCAGCAGCAGCAGCAGCAGCAGCCGCAAACCCAGAATGCTCCTAACCAGAACCAGAACCAGACCCAGGGCCCGGGACAGGGGGGACAGGGTGCGGGGCAAGGACAGACAGGGCAGGGGCAGAGTGGAGGTGCGGGACAGGGCTTCGCGCATGCACCCATCGACGTGCCTTCTCTTATCGCGACAAAGGGGTACAATCCCACTAACTTTGATACGAGGCCGCAGTTCGTACGTCACCCTTCCTTCTCGCCCATCTCCATCCATCCTTTCTCTCCTGCCGTCGATCAGGAGTTGTGATCATGATCACAAATCATTCATTCATTATGCATATTAATCGACGGACACGTACATGGTACTGACCGTGCCGCGCTGTGGTTCATCTAGGCGCGCTACTTTGTGATCAAGTCCTACACCGAAGACGATGTTCACAAGTCGCTCAAGTACGAGATCTGGAGCTCGACGGACCCGGGAAACAAAAGGCTCGACAAGGCGTTCAAGGAGACTGCCGGCCGCGGACCCATCTACCTCTTTTTCAGCGTCAACGCCAGGTGCGCATCCCATTCCCATCCCATCCTCATCAGCGACTTTCCATCCTTCCTTCCAAGCTCCATCCGTGGCTGCGCGATACTGACGCAGCATTTCCTCTACAGTGGGCACTTCTGCGGCATGGCGGAGATGTTGACGCCGGTGAGTGCAGCCCAAGTTTATTCGAGTGTGTGGGGTGCTAAAAATAAACGATACGTGCTTATGACAGGTCGATTATACGCGCAGCAGCACCGTCTGGGCCTCGGACAAGTGGAAGGGGGTGTTCACCGTGAGGTGGATATTCGTGCGGGACATCCCTAACGTCAATTTGCGGCATATCAAGTTGAAGTACGTATGCATCCTCTTTATGTAGCGGCGTCATTTTGTAGTTCACTCACGCCATGTGTGCCTCTAACTTTACTTGCAGCAACACCCAGGAGCGCAAGCCCGTGACGAACTCGCGGGACACCCAGGAGCTGCTCCCAGACGCGGGACAGGAGATGCTCAGGATCTTCCACACGCATCCCGCCAGGACCTCGCTGCTGCAGGACTTTGCATTCTACGAGGTCAGATAACCTCTTCCCGTTGCTCCTTGTCCTTTTCTCTCCGCTCTGACCCGGTTATCACCTTTCATTCTCATTAGCTCCAATCGATGCAGAAATTGCAAGGCGGCGGCTCCTCTCCGGGCCACTCACCCGACGGCTCCGGCACGCAGAGCCCGCAGCACCAGCACCAAGCGCAGCAGCAGCAGTCACCCCACCAGTCGCACCAGCAATCGCCCCACCTCCAGCAACAACATCTCCAGCAGCAGCAGCAGCAGCAGCAGCAACACCAGCAGCAGCAGAACCTGTACGGCCTCGGCCTTTCGCCGAACCCGAACGCACTGGGGTACGCGATCCCACAGATGAGCCCGATGCTGCAGATGCAGATGCACATGGGCATGATGGGCGCGGCGGGGCTCAACCTCAACCCCGCGGCGCACGCGCAGTATGGGATTGGGATCCCGCCGCAGACGCAGACGCAGGCGCAGGCGATGCATCAGAGTGTTATGCGCCACCCGTCTCCCGGCCCCCCGGGCACCCAGCATGCGCAGAATGCCGGGCAGGGGTTCATAGGGTTCTGAGTGTGGAGAGGAAGAGAGGACCCCCCGCCCATGAGACGACACATGTAACGCGTAACGAATGAACGACACACGAACTCCCCCACCCACCCACCCCCTCCCGGGACGGTAATATGTCCAGCGATGAACGGCTACAATGTACCTGTTGGATATGTAACGCTTTTCTTCTCCTTTCCCCCTTTGATCCATGCCATGCCATGCCATTCCTGTGATTCCTTTTCATTTCTTCTTTTTAATATTGGTTCAGTCTCAGTACTACATACATGTTACTGCCTCTCCCTTCCTTTCTCACCACCATAATCCCTTCCTACTCCGCCCTCTTCTCCATTCTCCCAACCCCCTTTTCCCCTTCCCCTTTCCCTTGAATCTCCAACTTACTCACCAACGTCATTTTTTCTTGAGCTATATCAATGTTGCATGCACATTACGGACACGGGACAGTGAATGGACGTGGACGCTTCCGCTACTTTCGCTATCTTGTACTTAGTTTTGCAATATATCATATATACATGTCATTTTATTCTAGTTCTACTTCACGACCTCGCGTCGTACGGTGCAACCTGCTTGCCCACGAGGGATCCAGGTACGTAGAGGCATACGCCGTCCACCTGCTCCTCCAGGATTTCAAGCTCCCTTCATTTCGTTGAGCATGTCGAGTAGTATCGCGACAGTGGTGGAGTTTGAAGTGCCATGGGCAATCTCGGGCTCAGGATGCAGACGCTCGACAGTGGGTCCAATTAGAAGTATCAGTGAAAACCACATATTTACAAGAAGCCTGGAAGTCTATTATCCCTTCCATTTCCAAACCCTTACGCCACCCTTCCTCTCCCCCTCTCCCTCCCACGCCCTTCCCTTCCTCCAAACCTCCGCATACCCTCTCGCCTCCAACAGATTCTGCACTCCCTCGTGTTCCAACAAAGCCCCAAAGAACACAAGACGCCGGGGCCACTCATGTGCCCAGGGGTACTTTTCAGGCGCGGGAGCGCCAGGGATAGATGTGGGGTAAGGCGACGGTGGAAAGGAGGGGTCCACACGTGGAGGGAAGCGTGACTCTAGGTATGCGACGGGTGCGCGGAAGAACACGTCCGTCTGGTCGTGGTACGTCGAGAGGTTCTGGTTCCTGGAAGGAAAAGTCCACTCAGCATCAAGGATGAAGAAGAGGAAAGAGGGGCGTGAGACGAGAGACGACGCGTACTGGAGGGGCGGCTCACAGCCAAGTGACCACATCTTCCCATAGGCGAGTTCTTTGCGGTGGATGTAGGCGTGCCCGGGAGTGGAATGACATGGCATAAGGAAGCCGATTCCTCCAGCCAGGTCGTCAGCGGGAAGAGAACGGACGTAGGAGAGCACGCTGATCGGCGCACTGCAGTAAAACAGGACCACATAGAGCGATGCTGGAATTGTGAGTGACAAGAACACTAGGAAGCCTTTGCGTAATGGGGGCAGGGCGTGCATGAAGAGGCGCGTTGAAGAGTTCGCCGCCACAGCCTTCGTTTTCTTCACTCGACGGCGGTCCGATAGGTCAATGAGCGACTTGGCAGCAAGGATGTGGAGGAGTGGTAAGATGGGATGAATGAAGCGCCACTCTTTGTGCCCCGCGACAGAGTAAACGCCGATTGACCAGACGATCGTAGTAAGCATATTCCGCAGCGCCGCTGCATGTCGATCAAAAATAACGGACCACGCGCCGTGCAGAACAAAGGGAAGGGCGGTTGTACAAAGGATGGGCAGGGCTTGAGTGAAATAGTAATGCCATGGGTTGGATCCGTAGAAAAGGGAGATAGACGACAGGTTCGTCAGTAGGAAGTTTAAAGGTGTAAATGTTGGTTTCCCATAATATAAAGAGTCCAGCGTAAACAGTAAAAGAGCGGCGATGACACTGAAAATACAAGTCAGTATAGCTCCTTCGCTGACGAGTCGGTCTCCTTCACCCGATACTGGCCACCTGTGACAGTAGCGCTTGCAATGTGCGTCGGCTAGATCTCAGAGCCCAGAAGAGCTTGCCGTACAAGAACACCCAGATAACTGCGTTCGTAGGACGAGTCATACAGGCGAGTGCGCTGAAGACTAAAACCATCCTCATGCTAGAACTAGAGGTGTTTGTAGCGTAACACAACACTGCATTCTATGGTACATACCTATTATAAATGAGCTGTGGGCTGAGATTTGGGCCAACGTCCCATGGGTAGTACGCAAAGGCAATGGTAGTCAAGGTCGTCTCCAAGGAGTTGGATAGTGACCGCGAAAGTGAGAGTGCGTGGAAGAAGGAAGTCAGGGACAAAAACAGCTACTCTTCCAAGTCAGATGAGGGAGAAAACATGGGTTATGATTCGAAACGCACCGCTGTCGAGACGTATTGACCACCAAGCCATCGACGGGCGATTTTGCTTAGCCAGATATCTGTACCTGCAGCCAGAACACCATGCAGAACCCTAGGGCTGTAGATCTACTTGTCGTCAATGTTACTCGAGTGTCATTTTCTTCATATTCACGTACATACCAGGGCCCAAGTGCCAATACAAGGAATTTCTGAAAGCCCAGAGGCTTTCAATGTCCAGTATATAGGAATGTTCACCGCAGGATAGAAGATACTACGAATAGGCTTCGGAGCCAGCCATTCCCAAGTCAAGTGCGCGTAGCCAAAGACGGCCTGGTGGGCGGGCTCAAGTGACTGGAAGTATTCGTCGGGTTGAAAGACTGTACGCGTGCATAGGGCAATGAGAACGCGAACGGCGACAGCGGCGGTCATGAACAGGACCGGTTAACAAAGTTACATAAACTTCAGACGTTGCTTGCGACCTCCATGAGCGTTCGCCCTCTCCCCATTGGCAGAGATGAGTTCGCTCGCATGTTCCGCAAATGCGTCCCGCCCGTAGGATGGGCGAATAATATCGGCACGTCTGGTCCCGAGTTTGTGTCTCTCAATCATACTGACCTCCTTGAGGAAGGTGTCGCCAACTCAGGCGGCCCGGACTCGACATGCCTATTATTTCTTCTTCACAGATATCTATCAGACGCTTCTCATACGACCAGCCCGGCTCCTCCTCGAACCGTAGTCTCTCTGACTGTTGACCATGATTTGCAACCATCTTCTTCTGCAATGGCAGAGCACTGTTCTAAATTCGCTCAATCCCTGGGCTTGCAACACATTACTTCCAAAATCCCCTGGTCTCGGCCACCCTACCCTCCCCGACCCATCGACGGTCAACCTTTCGAGCACGTTGCGCGTAGTGCACGCTTTCTAAACTTGTTTGAATCTATGACGCAAACGGACGTGCGAGTCATTGCATTTGGACACCATGCTGATGATCAAGTAGAGACCTCTTTAATGCGACTCAGCTTGGGAAGCACTGCTTCTGGCGCAAGTGGCATGCGACCATGTCGGAGATGGGGAATGGGGGTGGACCAAAAGGAACTCGCCGTGTACGGATTCGAAGGGATGAATCAGTGGATAATACGACCGATGCTGGAAGTTGCCAAGGTAATATGTTCCTATGTTCCGTGGATTGGGGCTCATTTGCTCATGTCCCTACAGGATCGTATTCTGGCGACATGCGAAGCAAACGATCTCGAGTTTGTCACAGACACGACAAATTTCCAACCTTCTGTCACCCTTCGCAATGCAATACGGCATGAACTTCGTCCCAACAAAGAAGAAACGGCAGAGGTATGTGAATCATTGACCTTTCTATGACGTTGACCTAAATAAGTGGCAAAAGGTCTATCAAGTGCCAGAAATTGTTGAACGACTGAATTATCTGAAGCAAGCTGCAACGTCAATGAAGGATGTATCTTTCTCTCTCAACTCCTTTCCTGAGACTCTTCGAAACGCCGTCAGCGTTTTATCGTCAAACTCACGAGATATTGATGATCAAGGTTCGTTTTCGCTCGTCGAATCCTCCGCTGCTGGTGTCTGATGTCTCAATAGTCGACAGTGTTCTCAAGCAATGCTCCCTGCCGACTATACCAGGAACTTTTCTGATATCACATCGTGGAATTAACCAGATCAGTGATATGCATGTGCGCAGGGCTCTGGTTCTCCGCATAATCCGCTACGCCTCATTTTACCCTTGGGGCTCGGTGGTTGCCGATGCCGGTCGGCGCAAGCGCAATCTCGACCGCATTATCCAGGAACTTTGGGAATGGCCACTTCATGAAGATACGATTTTTCGGTCATTCACCGCTGGGGGAGGGGTCTTGTGGACCCCGGTCATACTCAAACACAACTTCATAAAAACTCCCGAGTCCTTCACTTTCGGCAATTTGAAAAACGGGGAGAACCTTGCTTGGCTGGCGTCGAGGTTACCATCCATGCATCGAGACAAACTAAAGGACCGGGGCATACCCAACACACTCGAAATCGATATCACCAAAGCGATTGCGAAAGGATGGGAACACTGGAAATCTGGCGGCTCTTCAGTGGTACCCTTTCTATACGACTGCCGTTACGTTCTGCGATTCGACTTGGAAAGGATGCCGCCTGCCTTGGCCGCGCGCATACTAGCGCCCGGCAGCGAGGAGAAACTGAGGGTTTACTCCAAGACCCGTTGGTTTTGGCCGAACGTGGTCGTGGAAGGGAATGATTCAAGCGAGGTTATTCATAACAAGATAACCGAGAAAACCGCAAACATTTTTTTGGACGTAGATGTACAAACTGGACCGCGCTACTATCTTCGTGCGCCACCTCCCTCCGTTGATTCTGGATGGATCACCACCGAGTGGATTCGGCCTCTGACAGTAATATAGTATTTCACAACCGCTGCCTGTCTAGAGACGCGCCGCCGGTCGACTGCCATTCGTCGGTTCTCCTAAGAATCTCTCCACCACATCGTGCCACACTTTGATGTCAAAGTATTCGTACCAATGGTGCCTAAAATAAGTACGTAGTTCTTTACCTTTCCCGGAGCATCGATTTCCACTTCCTTGGCCCGTGGACTACGCTGCAGAATTTCGCAGTAGTACTAGTACGGCACGACTTCGTCCACCTCTCCGTGGATGACCAGGAAATTGATGTATGGGGATGATTTCTCGTGGTACCCGTCGAAGTTGATTCTGTCCAGCTGCACATCGAATTCATCGCGCAGTCAGCAAGTCATCGACGACGTCAACTCATAACAGAGCTTAGAGGTTTACCGCAGGACCCGGGGCCACTGAAAGCGTAATGATTCCGTGAGCAGGGCGCAGGGGGTAGACGAAATGAGCAAGCGCGACTCGCACATTGCATCCGTGCCCGAGGTGCAGGTTGGGCCAGATATTAGATACCCGGGTGCAATTAGGCACGAATGTACGGATGGGGCACTTAGCTTACATCATGGGCCATGGCAGTGCAAACTTTATACGTCTCGATGCGTGGGTTTGATATTTCGCAGATGCACAGGGAAAGCAAGGTATACAAAACGCGCTTCTAGCGACATCTATATCGAGCTCAAGTGAACTTAAAGCTGTGGCTTTCCAACTGGAAGTGGGATGAGCAATAAGCACAGGGGCAGAGGCCGGAAGAAGCCACGTACAGTGATTTCTCCGCCCTTGTAAGACCCTCTCTTTTTCTTGTTCTTTTCCTTCCTGAAACATGCGCCACGGGTAACGATAAGATCCTCATGAGCACGGGCACCGTAGTCGTTCGTCGGGGCGGCCTGCGAGATACGAGACAAAAGAATGAATGAGGTATGAAGGAGCCGTGCGTAGAGCAACGACCATGATACAAGCAATATAATGCTACACGTACCTTGTTAATGTATCCGTTATTCTGGATGATCTGCTTATCCACCTTATCTGGGTTAACGCGCTGGAAGGGTGTATTCGTCTTGCGTGCAGGCTTCCCGTTCGCCTTGATGCGTCCCGTAGACTGGGGGCGAGAGGGGACGGGCTCCACGGTTTCTGTTGTCGCTGTAACCACCGCTGTGCCCTCCTCGTCCGTGCGCCGCTTCTTGGTGGGCTGTACCTCGGCCTCGTTACTGGACTCGGGTGTGGTGCCACGCTTTCCCGTTGTCTTGTCCTTTTTGTCGACTTGAGGAGCGTCCTCGTCCAGAGCGGCGTCCGAATCGGACTCCGAGTCCGAGGATGAATCGGAGCTAGAGCTGGACGAGCTGAACGACGCGTCTATGCGCACCTTCTTGGTGCCACTGGCTTTGGCCTCGGACGCTTTGCCTTTGTCGTCGTCGGAGGAATCAGAGTCAGATGAAGATGAAGATGGACTGGATGTGTCCTTCTTTGGGGTGCTCTTTTTGGATCCTGGTATAGGTTTGGTGTCGGCGTCGCTGTCAGAGTCTGACGAGGAGTCGGAACTGGAGTCGGAGCTGCTCTCGGCTTTCTTCTCCGCCTTGGTTTTCTTCTTCTCCTTTGCCTTCACTTTTTGGTCGGATTGGGATGAGCTCGAGCCTGCACTGCTGCCTGACGTCAGGGTCTCGCTGCCGTCGTACACGGGTTTGGCCTTTCCGTCGGCCTTCGTCTTCACGAGCTTCTTTTTCTGGACTTTTGAAGATTCGCTAGATTCGTCGTCTGCTCGAGCCACATCGTTAATTGTGCAAACCGAGGGCGACTCTCGTTGAATAGATACCTGACTCTGAACCAGAGCTTGAAGAGGAGGACGGGGAGGACGAGCTGTCGGAATCTAATGGTGGGGAGGAATATCAGGTGTCTGAAAGTGTATCCATAGGAGATCATGTACCAGACGAGTCCGATGAGGAAGGAGCTTTGGTCTCCTTGGAGACTTTTGCGGCAGACTTTTTATTGGATGCAGACTTTGACTTCGGCTTTGGCTTTGGAGTGGAACTCGCGCCGCTCGAGTCCGGTTCGCTGGATGAGTCGGAATCGCTAGAGCTGGAGTCGGAATCGGACGAATCTGGGATCAGAGTGGCGTCATACTAAGCTCGTTGAAGGTCACAAAAAATGCACTCACCGTCAGAGTCAGAGTCAGAGTCAGAGTCAGAACTAGAGTCTCTGGGTGTACTTTTAGTGGCGCGCATAAAAAAGGGAAAGGATGGCGTACGAGGAATCCGGCTTGGATTTGGCTGCCTTCCATTCCCTGATGATGGTATCTAGTGAGGGTCCATCCACATCTACGTCGTCCTTGAGAACGACAGTGTCCTTTGCAGCCTTCTTCACGGCCTGTGCGGCCTTCACATGATCATGTTTAGTGAGAAACGAGTGTATTAAGGTATAAGTTGCTATGAAATGCATCGTTAGCACTGAAGGTACCCATTTTATTTCACGACATACTCGCCAAGTTAGCGTCCATCGCTGCAGGCGAAAGGAACTGAGAAACGGTGGGGAAGACAAGAGCGGAAACGGTGGGGAAGGCAATAGCGATGCGATGGGGCTTCAAAAAAAGTCGCCGATCGGCAATTTATTTTGAAGTTGTCACACGGTCTCAGGAGTACAACCCTGACTCTCAACCGCGACGACGATGAGCACAATCAAAGGCATCTCCCAACCACCCGCCCAACTCGACGGCGCAGATCTTCGCGTCGCCATTATCCACGCGCGCTGGAACAACACGGTCATAGAGGCTCTCGTGGCCGGCGCGATCGCTAAACTCAAGGAGCGCGGCGTCAAGGAGAGCAACATCGTCATCGAATCGGTGCCGGGCAGCTTCGAACTCCCCTGGGCGGCGCAAAAGTGCGTTCTACGACAATAATGCTACTGTTTGGTGCACTGAGCGCATTCATGCATGCAGAGTCATCGCCGGAGCACATGTCCAGGCCAACTCCAATGTGAACGATCTCCTTGGCGGACTTAGCTTCGGCGGCACCTCGCCGCGCCCCGCCACAAGCCCAGTGGCGGGGCTAATTGCGACGAACGAACCGTTCGACGCGGTGATTGCGATCGGCGTGCTCATTAAGGGGTCCACGATGCATTTCGAGTATATCTGCGACAGCGTGTCACATGCGTTGATGAAGGTGCAGCTGGAGACGGGCGTGCCGGTCATTTTTGGTGTGTTGACAGCACTTACGGACGACCAGGCATTGGAGCGAGCTGGGCTCGGGCGGGGAGTGGACAAGGGACATAACCATGGCGAGGACTGGGGTCTGGCGGCGGTAGAGATGGGATCGCATGCTCGTCGTTGGAGTCAAGGGAAATTCAACTAGAGAGGGAATAGAAGCAGTTGTACAATTGTAATAGATGGGTCAATCTGCTATAGAGCTGAGCAGAGTATTACCAGCCGTGAGACTGACAGTAGTAAGCGAGCGTTTGTCGCGGCGTCATCGTCACTGATTGTTACTCCCACCATCACCAGCAAGTAAATGTCCGGTGGCAACTCTGTCAGCGACCCACATCCCCTCTGACCGCCCTGCTCCTTCAAGCCTGCCAGGTGGCCCCTAATCATGAAGAAAAAGGTGAATAGCGTGCGCCACCGCGCCAGCCAACACCCACCAATCCAATGACTTCTCGTCTAGGTTCTCCTCATGGGTGCCTCGGGGAGCGGGAAGACCTCAATGCGCTCGCTGATCTTGTAGGTGTCCATTTCCATTTTCCTACAATGCGGTCTCTCACCCCCTGCCAGCTCCAACAACCCAGCTTCATTGACGGCTCGCCTCGGTGCAACCATAGATGTGGAGCAGAACCACGTCCGTTTTCTCGGCGACCTTATCCTCAACCTTTGGGACTGCGGCGGCCAAGACGCTTTCATGGACTCGTACCTCACCACTCAGCGCTCCACCATCTTCTCGCACGTTGGCGTTATGATATATGTCTTCGATATCGAGTCCCAGGGCACGAACCAGGATCTCGAGTACTACCGCGAATGCATGGAGGGGCTCAAGCAGTTCAGTCCCGACGCTGCCGTGTTCTTGCTCGTGCATAAAATGGATCTGGCCAGGGAGCCGAAGAGTGTGGTGTTTGAGAAAAAAAAGAAGGAGCTGGAGGGTGCAAGTGGGGTCGGTGCCGTCACTGTGTTTGGGACGAGCATATATGATGAGAGCCTCTACAAGGTGCGCTTGATCTTATAATTCCGCGAAGTGTAGAAAATCTCATAACCATCGCACAGGCATGGTCAAGCATCGTCCACACACTCATCCCCAACGCAACCGTTCTCTCGCGATATCTCGCCACCTTCGCAGCAGCATGCAGCGCAACGGAGGTCATCCTTTTCGAGCGAACTACCTTCCTCGTCATCGCCACCTCCTCCCCAACCGCAGGACCCACCCTCTCGCCAGACCCACCCACCACCCCCGAACAAGACGCGCTTGACCGCCACGAGTTGGACCCCACCCGCTACGAGCGCACATCGGAGCTCATCAAAGCCTTCAAGCACTCCTGTTCCCGCGTCCGTGAGGAATTTCACTCGTTCGAGATGGAGCTAGATGATTTCACCGCGGTCCTCGACGAGATGACGCGGAATACATATGTCCTGATTATCGTGCATGACCCCACAATAGGTATGTTAACCTCCCCTAGATGATGATCACCTCGTGCACAGCACTGAACGAGCTCCCATTCATCTAGAAACTGCCGCTCTAAAATTAAACATCCGTATCGCCCGCCGCAAGTTCGAGGAGCTCCAGGGCGACAGCCTCTTATCGTAGCTTTCAACCCCTTCAATCCTCTTGTTCCATCTTTCCCACCAGACTCTACCTACCTCTCCGATTGACACTTGACCCTTGACACGCCTTAGTTTTATCACCGCTTCATTTATATGCACTTATATATGGTATTAGGTGTCGTCATGCCCACACGTATCTTACCTAGCCAATGCTCGATAGCATCGTTAATTTTCGATCCTGGGCTTGGACTCTCATACTTACATACTGTTCTTACCCATCATAATATTCTCCTTTCATTCATTATATTTCCTGCGTGTCTTCACAATATGTATGCGTATAAAAAAATCAATATATACTAAGTAGATATGGCGCCGCACTGCAGCTAATATATAGAGAAATACCAGCTCAAGACCCAATCTTCTTGAATTTATTTCTGCCGAAAGCCCGCAGCCCTCGTCCCACTCGGCGGCTTATATGGCGTTCGCTTTTCCTCTGCCTCGAGCCATTTCTTCACCGCACTCGCCTTCGTCCCCACTACCGGAAATGACTCAACACTTGCAATCGACACCTCGCTTCCCCGGCGGGCCATCCGAACCTTCACCTGCTGAACCTGCGCAGCCTCTGACTGGATCCATACTTCTGGTCCCGCAGATGGGGGCGTCAGCGCCGTTCGAAATGGGTCCCCACGAACAGGACGACTCGGCCCAGAGGCACTGTTCCTTGGCCTGCGTGCAACCTCGTTAGTAACGGCATATGTCCGCGAAAAGGGGATGGGGTAGGGGCGAAGGTTTGATCGGTTCGGTGAGCGTACGGTAGACCGAGGTAGACGCGCCATGAAGTTCTGCAGCATTTCTTCGTCTTCATCGGGGTTGAATATCGATGTGGGGTGTTGGAAGGCTGGACCGGGCGCTGTGGCGAGAGGGTGCTGGAGCGATTGGTGAGTTTGGGCATCATCCGAGTCCATTGGTACGTCCTCTTCGTCCTTATCTGGTGGTGGGGTCCCAATCCCAGAAAGTCCAGAGGAGGATGAAGAAGGGGAGCGGGATAGCTCACGGTTGACTGGGTCCTGCGCCTCTTCGGAGTTCGAGACATGGGTGGTATGAGCGCTGATGTTGTTGACCAACAGCTCTTCGACCTCCAGTTCCTCCTCCAATGTCTGTGTCTGAGCCTCAACAGCCGAGCGCGAAAAGGTGATGGCCTCATCTAGACTCAGGATCCGCATGTCATCCTCCTCCTCGCCCGCTTGCTCCTCAAGTGGAGCCAAACCCGGGAAATCCTCGATCACGACCACCTCTTTCGCTTTTCCCTTCCCGTTGGCCTTGCGTCCAGGTTTGGGGCGGGGACGCTCGACGGAGGGCTCGACTGAGCGGGACCTGGACCTGGTGTTGCGGTATGGAGGCACATAGGGGGAGGCAGTTGGTGCTACAGACTGTTGCTTCGGTCGAGAAGGTCTCTTGATGGCCCGTGAGCGCTGATGAAGAGGTGCTGGGGGGATTTGAGAGGCAACTGCCGCAGTGCTCTCGTGCTGAGAATCTGCAGGGAGTTTTGGAGCAAGAGGCGAATGAAGTCCACCGGAGGTCCTGTATGCGGCGATAGCAGTCGAGGGGACGTCCGGAGCGTCATTTGCGACCGTGGCCAGAGCAGCAGAGGCTGTCCTCTGCTGAGATTGCGATTGTTGGGCGGTGTGTTCGTTTGGCATAGAAGTCCGGCGCGCTTCAGCAATTGGATTTTGCGGTAACGTCGAAAAAGGTGGCGGGGGGCTGGACTGCAATGCTGGGCGATTGCTACTAGCGTTGGTAACGAGCGGTGCTCTCCTCTTCGTGGATGGCCCGGGTTCGTCGCGTTCAGATTCACCGAACAACGAACTGTAGTGAAGATCGGACGGAGTTCGCAGGCAAGATGCATGTGTGTGCATACCGATAATGATTATCCTCATCATCCCTGTCTTCCTGTGGGTCATTTGCTCGTTCCTTGCCAGGGGACCGTCTAGGAGATCCGCTTAAGCGACGTTTCTTTGCCGGAGGTGGAGCCTCGTACTCTTGGTCTTCGATTTCTTCATCACCAACCTGTTCGTCAAAATATGCATCCTTCAGCCCCCTTTGCCAATAAGGTTGTCGATAACGAGCATAACGCTGTTTATCCGTTGGTTTTAAGCGGTGCACATAGTCCGCGACCATGTGATCGAATCGCTCCATGTTCTTGTTATATCGATTCCTCCAACTCTGCCCCGTGTGGCGTCGCGCCCAAGCGAAACGATCGTCTGTCCGAGACTGTATGATTCCAATGAGTTGGAAAAAAACCTTGGAGAGTGAAACGAACCATTTCTTCTAACTGCTGGTAGAGCTCTTCTCCTCTTCGGCCGCCCTCTTCCTTATCAGGGATTGTGACAGCGATGTACCTAGCAAGAAGGTCGTCTTCTTCTGGAGTAAAGTGACTGCGGCCGCTAAATTTTTCAACATTTGCCATTGAGATAACCGCAAAACATGGCGACATGGGCAATACATACCCAATCGTCCCCCCCATACGTTTCCGCGCAGGCAAAAGATGCCGCACCTGCCCATCCCTTATACAGTGCTGTATGAAGGATACCGGTTCCACCCAAGTGTCTCTGAAGGACTGATCATCTGAGATATCGGCATTATAGACGCGTTGGAGCTTTTCCTTGTCGAAGTCGCGACTGACGATGACAGTATCGACATTCTTATCATTGGGCTGAACCTCTCCACCGTGTTTCTATGATACAATCAAAGGGATATCACGTCTCAGAAGGAGCAGAACTGGTAAGGCCAATATTACATGCCTTGATGTCTGCGGTTAAATTATGCCGGATCCATGGGTCCCTGACACTCTTGTGTATGAAAAATCCGATAGGATTTCCTGCTTTGTCCGTGAGAGCTAGCCTTCGAGGTATTTCTTGGTCCTCAGGTGCACTCTCCTCCTCTTCTTCTGGGTTATTGTGAGGCATGTTAAAGTTGAGGCTGAGGTTGAGATCGCAATTATCAACAGGCGTAAATAGCGCGTCATACACGTGCCACGCAGTCTCTACTCTGTCAGCTCTAATGATTCAGAACCTACCTCTGCAACGTCAACTCCTCCTAACTTATCCAAGCAATCAAAGATGACTCCCAGCGCGATCAGCCCGAAGCTACTTGCTCCAAAAGCATAGCTGAGCGTCGTGCTATACCCCCATGCCTCCCATGCGTTCCGGAGCCCAGTGACGAGTTCGTCCTGTGATGCGCCACCGAAGTCTTCAATGAGCTCCCTCTGTACATTCCGCGTGAGTGTAGAAGTATGAAGGTACATCCTGTACATCCTGTCGCTCCTGTACCGCTTCTGTGAGCACTTTGCGAGGATAGTGCCAGCAACGATTTCAGCCTCCAAAAGCCTTACTCCCGGTGTGTTTGATATCGTGTGCGTGGCGGAAATATACTGGAGCTCATCCACATAGCGGCGGAACATACCGGAGACGTTTTGCGACACATCAACAGCGTTTGACGGGCCCAGATAGTGTTCGACCAGTGACCTGAGGCGAAGCGAGATGGAATCCTGTAGTGGCTGTTGGTTGGGATTGGGATCGATGGATATGGGCTCAGGATCGTCTAGAGTTATCGAGCGAAATAGAACGCCCAGCGCGCGGTGTGACTCATAATAGTCAGTGTGGCGGGGCGAAACTACCTCCGCAGCATGCCAGTCGGGCTTGCATCGTATCAGAGTTCGAGGCAATCCATTATCTATATCCACGGGTATTCCTTGTTTGGGATAATCGACCGCCTGTTCAATGATGAGTAAAATTGAACAGGACTGGTCCCAGTCATTACCTGTGAGCATAGTTGGGCCAGCATGAGACAACTTTCGTCGCGCATTCCCTCCTGGAAAAACAGATAGGTTAGCTACCGTCACTACGCGCCCCGTTGTCCATGAATTTACCTTCGATTGATCTGGAAAATTGCACTATCATGTCATGGAAATTTTGAACTATACCGAATGAACTTGCCTCCTATAACTAGAAGTCGGTCTGATAGCAAACCCTGTAAAAACGTCAGTCGAGAGAAGAGAAGTGGAGCGACTGAATCTTACCAGTACATCTGAATTGATGTACTCCACAACAAAGTTGCAGATGTCTTCAACAGTACTATCCCTATCGATCGTGAACGTCCCTGCGGATATGTACGATGCAGGGTCCTCGGTGTCGGACGGCAACAAAGGTTCGTAGCAAATGATAGCGAATGTATCGCTGTTGAAAAAGGTCTGCGTGGTGCCCTAGCAGCTACAACGCCAGAAAACAATTGACATACCCGTCTACGTCGCCACCACCAAGCTGCGATGCCAAAGAGCGTTTTCCTAGTCCCAGATGAATTCCGTTAATCTTTGATTGAAAGGTCGATAAGGAGTACTGACCGACTGATGGAAGAACAACTACATTTTTCATGTGCCCGAATAAGCAAAGCACGCCCGCTGGGGGTTTTCCGATGGCCCGAACGCGCTGGACTGCGACAAAAAAATCAGAAAAAAAAAGAACTCATCTGGACCGCGGATCTTGAATCACCATCACCCGGATGAACGACAGGGCTCCTAGATATCGAGCAAGAGCCTTCGAGCCATTTCGGTTTCTCGTCAGGAGACTTCTGGATACACGCTTTGGAGAAAAACGTCAGGAAAATGATTTTATGTTGTGCGGCCACTGTAAAGTACCGAAAATATGTCCTTCAGGCAAAACGTAAACATTTTTAAAGCCAGCCGCTTCGTATGCTGGGCCTTCGTCGGCCACTCCTACAAGCAAGTAGCTTTCGGGAATCGGAATACGCGCATTGTGCTTGATATTCCGCAAGACGTCCAACATGGAGACTTGACGAACTTGTCGTAAGAATGGATTATCGAAGCCTGGGATCCGATTCAAGGGATGCAAATCAAGTCCGAGAGAGTCCTCGATATGTCTCAAAAGCCGCGATAAGCGATATGGTCGTCCAAGGCTGTGATTGTCCAGGACAGATCGGAACTGAGAGCAAGAATCATTGATCGTGCGAGCATCGGCCACAGCTTCGTCTTGCAGCCTCACGAAGGAGTCCAATCTTACTCCAAGATCCTCGAGGATCATGACTAGTGGTCTATGGGTGAAATTGTTAAGTGTGGGTATTCACACGACGCAGAAGGCCATACAGTACCTGTTCAGATAGCAAGTGTTGGGGTGCTCGAATGACTGAGCTATCTCGATGTCTGCCATTTCTGCTTGAGAAACTTGAAATTTCCTCATCGATGGCCGTAATCGCATGTGGATTCCACCAGAGCGCTTGTCTAGTTCTTCATCCACCGCAACTACACCTTTGTATCCCAAGAAGCGGATTTGATACTGTCATAGACGAGATTTCAGCGAAGAAAAGTAAGGCTTGAATCATGGGCTAAGTCTCACTGCAGACGGCTGGACAGAGTTTCTGCCACGATCTGCACGGCCAGCACAAAGGGCAGCCCAAATCCGGTTACCTAGGGCTTTCGAGATAGTCCCCACTCCATCTGTGTGTTCATACGGCTTCTCACCCAGGTCGGGAGTCTCCTCCCATTCGTCGCGCCGCATCCTGACAGATGGATCGGTGGATGTGAAAGCTTGAGCTAGCCTAGCAGCATATTTGGAGGGTTCCTTCAGCAGGTCCGTTCCCTCGAAGTCGCCAAGTGTCCTCCGAATATATTCTGAGTTGATAATAACACCTCTCTCTTTGTGATGGAATGGGCTAACGAACCATACGGCATGGTCGCGTAATGCTGACGTCGAGTACGCCAAGAATTCGAAGTATCGTCCAGCCAGCTCAAAGCCATTCTTCAGGATGCCGCCAACTCGCTCTTGCAGATACGTGGACCCGTCAACTTCACGATCCCAGCGATATTGGAGCCTGTCTTCGTCGCGGAAGTCGACGCGAATAAAGTGATCAAGATAATCGGTGTACATGCGGATGACACGGTTGGACTGTGTGGCATAAGGACCTTCCAGGATCATTCGTGTTGGGGTGAAAGTTACATGAGAGCAGTGAAAGGTTCCAGGGGAAAGATTCATGTCGCTGATCGTAAATTTACTATTGATGCGTGTGAAGCAGTCGGCGGGAGATTCGCGGATGGAGCGAATTTCAAGTTTCTCTTGATACTGTCGCAGCAGGTCTGCAACGTAATTTAGACCGTGACTAGCACAGAGAGCGCGGACCTGTGGCATAAGGGATTCAAGATCTCCGGTGTGAAGCAAGCCGTTGAGGAGAAGAGATTCGAGTTGGAAGGCAACGGGCCATGGGAGTCGTTTGAACTCGAGCCTGAGGCGGTATAGTCGTTTTGGTGTGAAAAATCCTTGGCGATCCGTATAGACGTTGTTAGAGCCTGTGCAGTGGATGATCATGTTCTCTGCTAGACCAGCAGTTTTGCACATTTCAGTGAACTTGAGCACCGTGTCGATCCTTGGGTCGTTGTAGATAAGGATGCGAAGATGTCGAGCGTACGGAGCGACGACTTGATGGCCTGGGTGTAGAGATCCGATCCTCTTCTTGAATTTCCGGCTATCCTTCTTTTGATCGCCAGTAACAGTCCGGTGGAATTCAATCTCCTCGAGAACAGGTGGCGTCAGGGTATCGAAACAAATATCTATTTCCACATTGTCAGTCCAAAAGTTGTGCGACATTTACCGTGTTACGACGCTGATACGCACACGGATTTCCGTCGTAGCCAACAGCAATTTTCTGGATACTCGTGAAGTTAATCGCGATGGTGGAGCCAACTTTATCCGTCATGTCGTTTCCAAGCTGTGGAAATGGCTAGTAAGAATAGAGGAACGTTCAGGAATCGGACATACAGATATTCTGATAACTTTATGATCATACTCAAACGCCAGCCACCCTATGCTCTCGACAGTGTACTTCCGCTCCCATTCCACCGAGAATGCACGTGAGGTGAGGCGTTCCTTGGGGGTGGAAGGATATTTTGGCCTGTAAAAAACGCCGAATTGAACAGCATCGACACGAAATTGATCTCGCAAATCCCATATCTTCTTCTGCCGTTCCTCTTCGATATCCGGATTGATGTACGGCGTCTTGTCCAGCGTGAGAGCCAAACCGCGAGGAGGGTGACCAGCTCGAAAAAACTTAACTTTCTTCCCTTCGATCCTCAAGGGACTGTCCTTGACCCAGTCTAGAAATCTCGACCCGATCTCATTCGTGGGCAGCGTCAGAACACCTGTACCGTCGTTGCCGACGCCTCCCGCTTTGCTTGGGTTGAGTTTCACGCGAAAGTTGATAGGGCGATCGACCGCGTTTTTATCCCGTTGTCGGGGAGCGAACTCGTCAGAGTGAACGATGGCGGCGATTTTTCGGGTTACAGTCCATTCGTTCACATCGTACGGGAGGAACTGGACTTTCAGATCCATAGCAGGGGCGTTTAACAAACAGTCAAAGCGGCTATCGATTATTTAAGACAAATGCGTGGACTCCGATGGGTCCAACAGTGACAAAGGACCCCCGCATAATGCTATATATGTCCGATCCAAAAATGCCAAATTTGGGCCAATGTGTCCGCAACATTTTTGCCCCATTGTGTGCGCACTGGGATCGGACCTCA
>JABCKJ010000115.1:0-55769 GCA_018850815.1 Asterophora lycoperdoides
CTTGTAACTACATAGTAACAGCGCGCCTCCGAATTGTCGTTGATGTTTGACGGCATTTGAGTAGAACTCGGACATGCCGTACGAAGTATCGGCCCACTCACCCAAGTTACTGTGTTACCAAACCTTGTCATAACGGCTGTATAACGACCGCGACGGCCTTCCTTGTTCCACAGGCGATGATGAGACTCTGACCTCCGATGTTGTTGTCTTCAGTACAAACTGCCAACAGTACCATGGCTACGACGGGTCGACGACACCAGTGGGCAATCTTATAATGCGAGGCGTTGTAGTGCCTCAAGATAGGGCTACATCCATTTCATACCTATATTCTCGTATCTCTCCAGACGATCTACTAGGAAAATGCTTTCTATGGACCACATACCTTCATACTATCCATGGTTTTCTTCTGGCTTCGCTGGCTCGGGCTTACAACCAGAGTCGTACACAGTCACAACGACATCCCCAACTGGCATCCCTGCATTCGTTAATAGCGAACCCTACATGCAAGCCGGCCCCTCGACGCCGACGCACTACAAAGAGCCTTGTTCTGGCTGGCAGGTCGAGGCGGATGGAACGAGCCACTATGTGGATACGTTCGAACTTGACTTGGAGGCACAGGTCCAGAGATCTGCTTTAGCTCGAGCCACACGAAATCCATGGACGATTGGCTGCTACCAGCAACATCTTTCTGTCCCGAAACTCACCGAAGAATTCTCGCGCCTCCTAACTTTCACGCCTTCTGTATCTGCGAATCCTCCATCCAATCCGATGATGAATTCCGAATGGCCACATCTTCATCACCCTCGTCCTACAAAATGGATCAGGGTTGATCTTATGGAACTCTCTCTCAAGGCCGAACAAGGACTGGACAACATGCAGCCCACGCATCTGGATGATGATGAAGTCTCCACTGACTCCAGCGTTGCAACTCGGAGCGCATCGCAGACTTATGCGGACTTTCTGCGATATCGAGAGGCCAATTGCGATGCTAATTCTCATCCGAGAGAGAGTAGGAGGGCAGAAGACGACCCCGCTTTGCCCTCCACCCCGCAATTTAGCATCGACTCTGATGAAGCCAGATCATACATTGCAACACCGGATAGCGGCTACGGGTCAGGCCGAAACGACTTGGAAGCCGTGCTTATACGGTCAGCTTATATCGGACACCGAACACAAGCAGAGGGGCCACCGTCAGGAAATAACAAGCCGGGCCACATCGAACGCCAAAAACCTCGATCTTCGGAGTTCGAGGAAGCAAACAATCTACCGACCTGCATCGATGCTCTTTATACATTGAGCCTCGTTGACACGGCCCTGGAGCGTATCAAGCACTTCACTTCAGTTCGTTCTTCCGCTTCGTCTGAATTCCATGATTTGTCTGACCATTTCTAGAACTTTGACAACTTAAGATATTCCCTGAGGATCACTCGATCCTGCCTTCTTCGGCAGAGCTCATTGCGTCGCGAAGAATGGAAAGTGTACTCCGATCCCTGGCATAAAAAGTATATACAGAGAATCCAATCGATAGAGAGGTCAGTCCAACGCTCTGCAATATGATTTATAAATGTCTCATGGCCCTGTAGGCTAATGATAAGCATCAACGAGGCAACTAAGTCTATGCACTTGCATACCGTCACGTTCACACTGGAACCGGACAGTGTCATTTGGGAACAACTCAGCGAGTCCTGTCGGGCCTTGATTGAGTTGGCGTCGAAATTAGAGGTGGGTGGATGTTTATTATCATGACGATAGTGACAATATCAACGCTTTTGACAGGATTCATTCGACCGACTACAGACTCGGTATCTCCATGTGCAGGCTAAAGCAAGGGCTTTTTCGTATCGACTGGAACTGTCTAGAGA
Organism: Asterophora lycoperdoides; assembly: GCA_018850815.1. Lineage (NCBI taxonomy): Eukaryota > Fungi > Basidiomycota > Agaricomycetes > Agaricales > Lyophyllaceae > Asterophora > Asterophora lycoperdoides. The sequence continues at coordinate 1,863 of JABCKJ010000115.1, forward strand.
CTCTCAACATCCTCTACAAAGTAATTAATACTCACTGAAGGGAAGGTTTTCGAGCGGTTGGTATCTACTATCTTCGAATTACTACATCACTGTCACAGTTGTCGACGGTACGATTTTAGGAGTTGTAAAAAGTCTTACTGAATCCTCATATGAGAGCATTCCAGAGAGATAGCACCTGGGTGGGTGATCGAACATGGCGATGTGGCGCAGAATTCTTCTCTCCCGGCTTGGCAGCTCTGAAAATCTTCAGCCCAAAATATTTCCTGTCTTCAATATACTCTCAACCGACCCAGTCAGGAAGTCACGGGCCATAAAGCCACCATATCGAAGCTTGAGCACAATGCGATATCTTTGTCGACATTCATCAAGAAATAACCTCTAATCTGTAGTGCTCGAGATTTTCACATCGTCGTGTCAGATGCAAACACGTTTATATCGTGGTGGTGACACTCGTGGTAGTGCTTGTTAGGAGCCGCGAAGTGGTCGTGAAATTCTTGACTTCTGGCGTCCTCCAGCCAGACCACGATCTAGGTAGGCATGCTTTGATGAAACTTCAAACCAGTGAGATGTCAAATCCTATTGTACATACATGGCACTCCCGTATATATGCCGCCCGACCAAAATTCAAGCTGCCACCACCGTATCGGTATCGACCACCGTATTTGGGACATCAAGTACACGAGAGAACGGCATTGCCAACGTCGGCTGCAACCAATTCTTGTTATCATAGAGCGCATACGGCGGGGAGTCGATCATGTGAAATGTGTACGCAAACCGCGTATGTGGGCTGGTATTGCGCTCGGATTTGTGCAATACCGATCCATGAATCAAAACAAGGTCTCCTACGATGTGGAAGTTTCCATTTAGTTGCCGCGTAAGGTATACTAGAGCAGTGTCTCATACCAGGGTTGCAGGCCTCGAGAATATACTTCCCATGGTGCGGTACTTGGACTTCGGGAGGCACAAGTTGCTCGAAGCCGGTACCACCGCCGGGAAGACGGACGAAACGCTTCGTGATTGGAGACGTGAGATGCGATCCTGGTAAGAAGGATAAGGCACCATTTTCAGGTGTACTTTTCTCCAAAGCGAGCCAGAATCCTAGCGCAGTGGGAGGGTCCGTGTACTGCCATCCACATACGTCATGAGTGTGATGGATAAGGGAGGTAAGTAACTAGTTCACTCACCAGGAACGTCCTAGGAAAGTCGCAGTAACACGGACGCCGTTAGACAGCATGGTCGAATCTCAATCCATATTACAAAACTCACGAATCGTTATGTTCAGGAACTACAGTCAGTATAATGAGGTCAACTTTTATTAGAAAAGATAAAGAAGTATAGATGCGTACCTTCGCCGCCAATATGAGTTTGTTTCGTTATTACCATAGATTGAAGCGCTGAAGTTGATAATTAAAAAAAAAAGATGAGGCGGGAGGGTTGTGGTGTGCCAGCTCACCGACTGGATCCCGATGGAACTTCAGGTCCCTCACCAACGCCTTGATTCTTTCGTTTTCCAGCGTGACCTTTCGAAAAACAGGGTCCAGTCCATGAAGTGCTAAAGAGGGTGCCCGAGAGGATCGAAAGCGTCAGACACAGACAAACAGTTAGTTGCCGAAGCCTCTTGAGCGCTGAGCACCCACCATGTCCGATCTTGTTTACTGCCTTCTGTTTCTCTCTCGTCAACTTTCCGTCCTTATCAATGGCGCCCTCTTCCAGGAAGTACCGGCTGCAAAGCCTGAAAGTGAGTGATCAAGGCAGGCTCATGTAGGCTATCTGACATCTTATCGCCCGAGTTCAAGAAATAGTCGTCCCTAACATGATCCTTGTCACTTGTCGTGAATTTGGTCTGTTTACACAGTCCATGATGCGTTTAACGGTACGATGTCACGAGAGCAGATTGGAGAGTGCACACCAGAGGGTGATCGTCGAGGCTGAATTCGTCCAGCAACTGCTGAGAACGCGTCAAGAGCGCATGTGTATCTTCATGATCCAGGAACCTTGGAACAAGGAGGTATCTGTGTCCAACAAATCGCGACGATGTTTCACATTCATCTTGCTGTAGTGGCTAAGAGTGTGGCACGGACCCATTCTGGTGAAACTGCCGACATCCATGAGGCTGAGCTGCCTGGTAACAATTGATTTACAGGATGCTTATCACTAACCTGGTCAATCTGCTGTTGGGTCAAGTACTCAGGCATGGAGGGAGAGAGAGGGGGGTGTGTGACGAGAGGCGGCAGACCGCAGCTCGGCCCCGGTGTCCGTCGAGTCAGTTGTCTTATCTGATAAGTACAGAATCTATAAGGAGTCCTTAAAGAGTCTATACTCTAGGAATTAGAAGGCGTGCCCGCGGCGTCTATACTCTCCCCATTAGCCAACATCTGCATAAAATGATCAATCTTCGCCTTATGTATCCGATGGTGTTCTTGCCAGCCCTTCCACGGGTGGTGAGGATGCTGCGCACAAAAAAACCAATCAGCACATGGCACAAACTAGCAAGCAGCACGTACGAGGCGTCCAAACTCCTGGAAAACTTTATCAGAAGTACCCTCAGGCTTATTGTAGAAGTATTTTGCAAGCAAGATGTCGTCTTCGCGACTGTATCGCATCTTCTTGTCTGGTGGGCGGGGGAGCGGGTGATCGCCCTCCTCGCGCGTGAACTCATGTTTATGCCGACGCCAATATTTCATCCACGACGCTCGCGAGTGGTGTGGAGCCTGATGGTAAACATATTCAACCTCATAAACGATCAGTCGTCGATGCACACACCTTGACGGCCACCTCCTTCCAAAAAGTAACCATATCGATCCGACCCTGTGATCTGGCACTGAGTCAATATCACATATTTCCCTCACTGAGAAGGCACTGAGAAGGGGACATACTTTCGATACTCCATGAAGCGCACCAGGAAGGTGATATCCTCTTCAGTGAACGCCACCCCCTTGCCGGTTGTGCTCCTGTACAATGCCTTCGGCGGCGTCGGCGAGCGGTTTCTCGGAAGACTAGGGTCGATGCGAGGAACTGGCGTTGGTACGTGCCCCTGCGGTGGGGAAATAGGATCTGCACCCGACTGCATCATGCTTTCCTCCTCGATCTCCTGGCCGTCGTCCATGGGAGATTCGGAGCGGTCGCGGTTCATAATGTACCCGCCCAGGCGGATTTGATGTTTGTTGCAGTAGCGACGCCATGAATAAAACCTAATAAGAAATACGACGCTTGTGAGAGTGTTTTTCGTCGATCATAAATCATACGGACGTATGATGAGGGGCCTGTGAAGGGGAGACATGAGACCATGTAGAGAACAAAGGAGCAATCCTCACCTTCACAGCAATGCGCTCACAGATTTCTCGTAAACTGTTGGTGTTGAATGAGTGCGATGTGTATGGGGAGAGAGAAAAACTCTGACCTGAGAACCAAACCCTGCTCCTGGCAATAGTCAATATACTTTTTGAGATATAAAACGTCGTCGGACGTGAACAGATTTCCGCCGTATGTGCTTTTGATCACACGCGTTGGTGGGGTTGGCGATCTGGCAGGCGGATTCTTGTTCACGACTAGAGCGGCGGCTGGCGTGGCTGGGGCTGGCTGTACCGCGAAGAAAAAATGAGAGCACTGCAGACCTATTAAGAGAAATGAACATACCTGGGTTCGAGTGCGCTTCCGGCCCCGCTTCTCCGTCTGTTCGGGCGGTACACTCGACGGGCCTGGAGCAGCATTTACCCGTGTCTCCTGCGTCTCCATGTATGGTTGCTGTTGGTACGCTTGATCATACTGATCTCATCCATCAGAACCGCCGCAACAATAACGAAAGAGAACTATACATACCACCACCGGATCATAATACGGATTGACGCCTGGAACCCATTGACCCTGGTCTTCGCGATATCGATAGTCATAGGCCGCCGTTGAGGGCCCAGCCATCGCCTCAGGAGGAGGTTGCGCGCTTTGGTCGTACCCGTCCCACGTGTCGCGGAACTGAGGGGGCCGAGGCAACATGTGCAGAGGTGGAGGTGCGAGGTGGGTTTGCTGAGGCGCAATTCCACCGGTGGTCTGCCATGTTTGGGGAGGCGCGGGGGCAGGAGGCTGCATGGTGCGCGACGGATGCATGCTTGTGCCGTAGACGGGATGGTAGGGGAAGGAGTTATGTGCCTCGACGACGGTCAAGGGGGTGATGGCTTGGGGGTGTAAGGTGTGCGGTGGAGGAGGAGGAGGAGGTGGGGGTTGGTGGTGCACTTGACGAGATGTTGTATCGATAGATTCATTTGTTCGCGCGCGTTTTCGCGTTGAACTCCGGGTTTCGACTACATGCGAGGTAGATACCGGGGGCGGTAGCTCTTAAGCAGGGGTGACGCTGTGGCATGTGAGTGAAGCATTCATAAGACACGGCACATACAACGTACATCTCCGTTCCAGTGACCCTGCAGTTTGCCCAGTTGGTATGAAAGACTTGTAGGGTGTTGGACTTGATGCATTCGTGAACCCAACGCGCATTGAGAACGAGCTTTCCCTTCTTTCCTGCATATTGCCGATAGAGATTCTGCCCCGAGGCTTTGTGAGGATCAACTGAAGGATAGTGTTAGCAGCTCATTGCGCACGATGCTTTTCGTGGCGTACCTAAAATGTAGGGAACGCCACTATAGCCTGGGGAGACCGTCCCGCCATATTTCTAGAGGAAATGATAAGCACCAGGCGCTGACAAGGGCTAGGTTCATGCAGCGCCACACTTGTACGAAGCGAGCCTGGCAAAACCCCCGACACCGCGACTCACCAAAATTAGGGCGACAAGGGTGTCCTTGTCTTCGACGTCCTTCTCAACATACATGGCGAGAGGTGAGCCCAACATGGGGTCAATGAAGAGCTCCGAATTGACATTGAGGTCAGGTTCCGGGTCATGTCCAGGCGGACGGTGGATACTGTTACTGTTTTGGTCGAGATGGGGCGCATGACGGGCAGATGCTGGTGCCATGGGTCTTGCCCTGCGGGGACGGTGGTAGGAGTCCTACACAAATAACCGTCCACAATGTTCAGATTCGGGCGGAGTCCCAATACTTCTTCACCTCCTCAATTGCAATCGACTTCGAGATTCTCAGTCCACGGAGATGGCTATCAAACTCCTCAGACCGCGCCCTGCAAGAAAGAAATATCTGTCTAATGGACCCCAATCATACTCTTTACCATCACGACAAGAGGGCTCACATGTAGCCAAACAGACCTAAACTCTCATAATAATCAGATTAAATTTTAAGAGGTAAGTACCGGTTGGGCACCGGTAACATAACCGCCCGCCCGCCCCTCTGCTCTCTATGTCATGCCCATGAACGTCTCTGTGACCTTTGTAAATCATGCATTACTAGACTTCCTCTCCTCTAGACGTGTTATCGCTCGCCTGCTATCCACTTTTCTTTGCTGCGCTCTCGTTGTCATTCGCCCGTTTTCCAAATTCGGTGGCCAATCTGCATTTTTAGCCATAACGCTCAAGGAACTGGCCTTCAATGTTCAAGAAACTCTTCCCCAGCAGTTTGAAATGACCATACTCAATCTTGCAAGTGGATTACTGGGTATTTGGCTGTCAACTCTTGCGGCATATGTTTCCACCCTCGCATTCAAGAACGGCCAAACAGCCGTAGCCCGGCTCGTCCCAGCTCTCTTTCTCGCCATCATCTGCTTTTGTGGTAATAATCCATTTCTCTGTTTCCAGTCATCTTTTAACCTGATTATTTGTAGCAGGATGGGCAAAAAGCCGTTTACCTCGCCTCACGCTGCCCAGTCGCATCATTTGCTTTATCGCGATATGGTTGCTCACCACAGACCCTGGGGAAACTCAGGTATGCCATACATGCCTCAAAACCGATGACAGTCGTTGATTGCTCGTTCAGCCTATTTGGCGGCAACCCAGCCACTTCCTTTGGATAACCTTGACCTCGGCCGTTGCGGCATTTGTACCGAGCCTGTTGCTACTACGATGGTCTTCGACTCAGTTGGCTTGCGACGTCGCTGTTTGCTTTTCAAAGTTGCAGTCTTGTCTTTCTCATCATATGGGTGAAGCTTTCGAAGAAATATCACCCACCGTCTTGAGCGATGACGCGCACAAAGAGCTACTGCGTCGGTCTGTTTCTTTGGACGTTGTGTATCAACAGGCTGCTTTTGAACTTCGATTTGGCCGTGTCAGCGGTAGGTTTGCTTCGCTACATTTTGTCTCATTCCATACCGACCTTTTTCAGTCAAAGCCTTGAAGCCCTTTATTGGTACGATAGAGGTATGTCCGGTCTACAACCATTCGTTCGCTGTGACATTTTGTTGATATGTATTTGAAGCATCTCCGACGAGAACTTTCCTGGGGCATGTCCTTCCCTCAGCACGACTCCACCTCTCCTGCTGTGAACGATGTGATCAAATCGTTCTACGAACCTGCGCTCGAACTTGGATGTGCTATACTTGATTCGATGAGCACAATAGAGAAAACTATCCTCTCATGCTTCAACCAGTCGCTGTCGCGAGAGGATGCTCGAATACATGCGGAAAAGACGTTCGCGGTGAAGGGCCGGCTGTCTTCTGCCCTGAGTGCTGCTCGAGCAAAGCTCAAGATTGTATGTGACACCACAGATTTTGGACTCCAATCGCCTGGGAGGGACATGGATATCCCTTTGAAAGTTTTTGATATGTGTTCTTTCATGATTTCGTTGCTGCAGGTACATAGTGAGCTTCCAAATTCATTACTTTGCACTGAAAAGGTATTGCTTGTAGATGGCCCAGGATGTACGAGGTGCTCTAAATGACACACAAAACATCCTGGTTAGTCATTCTACCTCGAACGTCCGCCTGTGGTATCCTCGATTCACCTTGGCATGGCTTGGGGTTACACCCAGCACGATGCTTCTTGAAGAACGGGGCGTTATGGATCACGAACTCCAAGAGCACGACGCCTTTACTCAGGAAGCTCGGCAGGGGCTAGCAGAACAGTCTATTCCTTCTACTCCCCCCAAGAAGACGAAAAAGGCACCGCCAATATCTGTGATGTGGCGGTTGGTTCGGCAGCATATCTGGAATAGTCCCCGTACTCTCAGCGTCCGGTTGCTCATATCACGATTCCTAAAATCCGTCGAACACTCCCCCCATCTCCGTCATGCTCTCAAGAATGCATGCGGTATCTCGATTCTCGGCATACCTGCCTTCTTGCCCATCACATCTGCAGGTCGAGAGCATTGCTTTGTGGATTATGTTCCTTGTTTTGACGCCATCCGCTCAGGTTACAACTGGTTCAAGACGTACTATGGCCAATGGATGCTTGTTTCTTTTCTATGGGTCCTCGAGACAAGTACTGGGGCAACTGTGGGTTATTTCGACTAAGCTTGGGCGTCGTCGCTTAATTTGAACTCTTCTCTATCCAGTGGCGCGTGGCATACCTGCGTATTGTGAGTTCCAGTTCCTTTCCTTATCCATAGACTGATCTGTTTCAAGTCGGGGACTGTGATCGGAGCAATCTACGCATTCGTGGTAAGCTCAAGGTACATTTCCTTCTTCGCAACTTACCTCTAAATCAGACCGCGTACATCAGTCGGAGAAATGCATTTGCTTTGGTGGCTTTGGTTACTGTGCGTCTCTCTCCGCAACTTTTGTGATTTAAACGGAGCTGACCACTTTGTGTAGCTCGCCGATGTTGCGATTAGCTATGTTGTCATCAGGACAACTATCCCGTCACTCGGGATTGTGGCGTAATTACATTCTCAATTCAATCAAAACCACATTTCTGATGATCTATCCTCTGCTTCAGTTCTGTGACTCTACCCCCCATAATGTTTCCGCCATATTTCATTGAGGTGACTAGGTCACCTATCAGTGAGTCTCTGCGCGCCGCACTCTCAACAGCGTTATGTCATTTCTCACCCTGTTTATACGTGCAGTGCTAGCCGTCCTCCGTGGCGCGATGATCGCCGCTGGCATAATCGCCGCCCTACTTGTGACCAGCTTTATCTTTCCCCGACATTGTAGAGTTCTATTCCTAAACAGCACCTGTCGGACCATCAGCCTTTTCAGTCAGTTATACATGGGGCTCAGCCGGTAAGCAGATATCACGCGATAGTCTCGCTTACCGCCGCTCACGCTGCTTCCATCAGTGATTTGTTAGACTCAAGGACGCATCCCACATCTACAAAACATAAATCCATCGAATTGGAAGTTCAGATTCGCCATCTAATCCATCGTCTGTCGTTCTCTCCACCGCCGAACACTGAACCTGACTCAATTGTAGAAACATCAATTCTTGTGGTCACCATGGATGACGAACTAAGCCTTGTGCCCGTGAGTCGCGAAAGTCGTTGTCTTCTACCAGATTAGAATGTATTCATTTGTTCCAGAAACCTATGAGATGTTACCGGCAGCTAGTCGCCATACTGCAGCGGCTTCTGGATCTGTTGACCGGTATTAGAAGAATCCGGGAGAATATCCCGCGAAGGGAGACAGTTGAACTCGTCATTCCCCAACGACGAGAATTGGTAAATAGTCCGTTGCATACTCTTCCCGCCACCGTCTAACGCTTTAAATACAAAGATGTCCTGCGTCTGTCTCTCATTCTTCGCCTGTGAACACGCATTCAGGTCCCGGCAAAGCCTTCCCCAATTCCTCCCATCCGCCCGCGACGCCCTCCGTACCCTTGAAAAGGACGTCGAAGATTGCAGATCCGTGGCGCAAAAAGAGACCTCAGAGTCCCTTGGACTTGCAATCGTCTACGCTTTTGCCGAGATCAACATCCTCCGAGATCTAGTCCAGACGATTGAAGAACTGCTGGAGCTCACTCGACAGCTTTTCGGCACGTCGTCTTGGTATAGTGGTCCCGTATTGGAACCTGGTGTGGACGAGGAGACGGGCACGGAGATGGATCATTGATTTACTTGTGCTGTATGGTCTAGAAAGCACCTTTTGCGCTGCCTCCGTGCCCATTTTTGGCTGGCAATGGAGAAACGGAAATGAGCCTTAATCAGTCGCGCGAACTCTCGAAATAAATAAAGCCTGTCAGCCACTAAGCTCCAAGTCGACGCCTGGATGAAAGCCATTTTCTTTCTCCAAGCCTACCACTTTTTCCGACCCACCACAAGCACCTCCCAAATCCCACTATCTCGGTGCCTGCTCGATGTCTGTCCACCCAAGTATGCCCCCTCTCTTACTTATTGAAATGTCACCAATTAGCTTTTCCCGATCGCAATCCTCTCCATAAATATCGCGGGCCTCATGATTCTAACCATAGCGGGCGTCGTCATCCTCTCCTTCTGCTTCGGCACGCAGAAGCCGGGGTCATGCACCAGCGCCACATCCGCCACAACCCCTCAATGGATAATTAGCCCCTCTTCATCGGACCGACTCTCATTTCTCACTCCACGTATCCCTCCTGCCAGGTGACATTCGGCGATGTGGACAACTTGAAGGGCGGTATTTGAGGGTGCCGCCGCCGACGTGAAATGATACAGGAATGACACACGGCGGCCGCGGTAAATTATATCAAGGATTGCCCGATGAACAGAAACCTGCTACGCCGATCAGATCCTTCTCACTGCTCTCTCTCAGGAGCATTGATAGAATTTGACTTGTGAGTGGAGTCTATGTGCCGCCGAGCGTTGTGCTGCTAGCTGTAGTGGGCGGCAGTGGGCTGGACACCGTACTTAGTGACACCGTGCTTGCACCGTGCGCAACTTTAGTACTATTACGCAATGTGGCACGTCGAATTGGCTACTGATCACACAATTAGCTTAGGGGTACGATTTTGATATGCGCGATCGCGTACAGCATCTGTAAGTATGAGAAAATAAATAGTTCGGTCCAACTGTATTCCAGTGATTACGCTGCACAGAACCGCTGCGATCCTATGACATATGTCATTCCCGTCATTGGCATCTCTACCGCTCGTAATCTGGAGGACTTCCGACTAGTAGAAAAACCCAACGTCTTGCCTGTAGGCACACACGCTTCTCGGCGGATTGCATGGCACCAGATATACTCAACAAGATCTCTAGACTCAATAGGTGTACTCATCATGACGAACCAGATTAAATGATCATACTAGTAGTAGCCGCCGACGTCGTTGCACGTCGCCTGATGACCGGCCTTCCTGCACCATTCTCAACATCCAAGATGAATGTCGTGGTGTATGTCAACTATGTCAACCCCTTACTCGGAGAGATGATGACTGCCTATGCCGTCACATGTGTGCATCATTCATTTCTTTGTACAATTACACCACGCCACATAATATCCCCAGGTACTCCGAGCCTCGCCCTAGGCAGCCCGAGTCCAAGGTCACTCACAGCGTCTAATAGACGCGCGTCGCCTGCCGTGTTAGGCCGTGTTAAGTACACCGTCTATCCTGGGCCTCGAAGCGTAGTGGGCGTGGGGCTTGGATACTTGCTCTTTTGCGCTACGTAGTATGATGAATGATGGATGTCAAGATTATTTGACATTCCAACCGTCACAAGCTGTACGAAATTCTGCCATGACATATGAACTGTTAAACTTTGCCAGGTGTCGTGACCCTCCATGTCACCTGCACCCTGGAACCAACACCTGTGAGCAGCACTTACAACTCGGAATACAAAGATGATGGCGAGTCGTAAGAATCGTAGGCTTCCTGTTGGTCTGCTGAGCACTGCGAAGATGTCCGTAACATCAGCAGAGAAGCAAACTCCGAGGCACGACATTGACCACGTTCTGAATAGAGCTTCGAAGCTCCACAATGGCTGATAATGATACAGCCTATGTAGGACCTGTGATAGACGTCGATGATTAGTTTGATTAGTTGGGTTTGATGCGTGGATATTTGACTGCTAAGGGCTCACCTTGGATTGCTTCCATGCCAAATCCTCGTTGCATCGGGCTCGACGTCATATTCCTTCATCGATTCCTTCATCGATTCATCCTTGAAGAACTGACAGTGATTTGCTTCCATTCCAAAGCCTCGAGGCGGAAAGCTGGGCTCGACGTCACGACCCTTCGTCCTTGAATGCAGACGGAGTGCCCCGCCACCGGCGGTGCAACCCACAAAGGGTATGTTTGCTGAAGCTTGCGGCCTGTTAATCCAGGCATGAGACGCGAATTGGAACATTCCTAGTACTTACATACGATACAATGCTGCATGTAGCACGTAGCAGGCGCATCCCCCGGATCTACATCATCCAAGTCTCAATCGGAGGTACATTACCCGTTTGAGACTCGAGATAACGGGTGGGGATGTGCCGTAGGTAAGCGCTGTCGGCCTCGAGTACCGCGAGTTCCAACCATGTGTCACCGAAACCCGCCACGCTTCAGAACCTTGAAGATATGCCATGTGCACTTCAGCTTTTCGTGTAGAAGCGCAAATGCTCAAGCCAGTGATTGTAGCGGTGTGATTGTTACCTTCGGAGTGGCAGGTGCGCTATCGCCGCGCCAATGGCGCAACTGATGATCATTCAACACGGATTTTGGAGGTGCGTTCAGCGAATGAGCGCCAGCGGATGTTTTTGGGTGGTATGGGAGCCACATGTGCACTTGTACTCGGAACTGCTGCCCGTGTCCGGACGGACTGGGCACGTTGCAGTGATCCGCGTCCCCGTTGATAAAGCTGTACTCCGCAGGTGTCCAGGTGTTCGATCGCGACAAAAATACCTACGACTCCCTTGCATCCGTTGCATTGCATATCCGGTACAAGGGTGGGCCGGTGGCTCGGACTCCGGAGGGAAGCTGGCTTCCAAGCTCCGGATGGAGGGATGAGGGGCTGAACAAAACACTGGAGAGACATGCAACACTGGCAGTTTACAGTTAACTTGGTGCGTGAAACTTGCACTTTTTGGGATCATGGTGTCCGTAGTAGCAGTAGTAAGGTTCATTTCCTGAATGCCGTGCAAATGCCCACGTGAGGGCGACATGGATGGAGGAGAATAAGTACTAGCTCGAGGAGGACAAAGCCTTCGAAAAACATAAGTATATTTATTATTGGAATTGACGAAGAGGTGGCATCTCGATTCTCGATAAGTTTGTAACTTAGGTCGTCGTGATCATGATGGAGGGTTGCGGGTATCAGAACAACGAAATCTCGGCTATATTCGTCGAAAAAGTACAACATTCGCAGCCAGCCAACAGGCTAGCACCTTCAAGAATCCCTCGTCGCTGGGCCAAACATCGAGCAGAAAGTGGGCTTGCAGGGCTGTGGCCCGAAAATCGTGGGCGACAATAGGATCCCGAATAAAAGATCAGGGGCCTGCACAGGCTGCATTTGGCCTGCATTCTGAATAGAAGACTCAAGTTGATTTGTACAGCGGAGTTTGAAAGGGACAGTTTGGCACGCTTGCAACAGATCTGTGCACCTCACTTCACGCCGTCGTCGCCGCCCGCCCTTCTCCTCATCCTCCTTCCTCCCTCCCTCCCCTTCTCCCCTCCCCCCGCTGGATACCATGGCTTCAGTCGCAGGCCGAAAAAAATCCATAGTCTCAAGCGCGGGCATTCAAATCGATAATCCAGTTGCCCACAATACTCTTCTCAACAAGGCTGCGTCCCAATCGACATCTCTCTACCAGCAATGCTCGTCTCTCCGCAACCAACTCATGCGAATTCGCGGTTTCGCATACTATTTCTCTCTCGCCGCCTCAGCCGACTCGCGCCAGTCCACCGACCCCGTCACTCAGCTCTGGGACCTCTTCTCCTTCGGCATTCCTCTCTGCTACATCTTCGACCAGCTTCCACCCGACCAGGGCTTTACCAAAATCAACAATTCCGAATTTAACCAGGAAGAATACGATGCGAATCCTGACAAGCCCAAGAAACGCGCCATCGCCCTCTTCGCCATGCAGATACGCACCAACAAGGTCACGCAAGCCATTCCTGGCTGTGAAGAGTTCACAGTGACGGATCTGTGGGACCGAAATTCAACGGATGGTTTGGTCAAGGTACATGGGTCGAGTTTCTAGATGTGTGCAGCTTTTAACGTAATGCCTTTTCAGGTCATTAACACTGTCACTGCCATCGTAGAGCACCTCCCACCAGATGCCTTTGAGCCAACACACGCCTCAGTATCGTCACATTCATCACAAGACTCGTACGATTCCTCGCCAGAATCATCCGTTATACCACCTGCGAACGCACAGGAGACAGCACGGAACAACATCATTCGGGAGATGGTCGAGACCGAGCGCAAATATGTCCAGGATCTCGAGATCATGCAGGTATGTGCGCTGTGTGGCCTGCCTTTGCCTCGTCTCATTCTTTTCAGAAATACTCCAACGCCCTCTCTCAAGCAAATATCATCGACCAGGACACGATACACCTTCTGTTCCCCAATCTCAATAAGCTGCTTAACTTCCAACGGAAGTTCCTCATCCGATTTGAGAGCACCGCGGAACTACCGTGGCAGAACCAACGATGGGGTCAGCTTTTCCTCGAAAGTGTGAGTCCTTCAAGACCGTCTTCTTTCCGTCATGTTCCCCTTCCAGCGTTTCCATTATGCCTCGCATTGGATTACACATTGTACTAACTACCTTTCTTCATTTGGAACAATAGGAGGACGAATTCGTCGTGTACGAACCTTACTGCGCAAACTATACCAGTGCCTCGGAGCTTATGCTTGCAAACGAGCAAAACCTGACAGTGAGCCCCCTTGTTTCTCTGAACACATGTTTTGTTTTGGCCTCGTTGCCGGAACCTGCCACGAGTTGCTGTGACAACGGCTATTTCCATTGATCTGACCAAATACTTGTCAACAGCCACTGAACAGCTTGATCAATGTCAAGGGCGAGCTTCCAGCTTTCCTAATCAAGCCTATCCAACGCGTTTGCAAATACCCCCTGCTACTTGATGTGAACTATCTGTTTTTCAACGTCATATGCCGTTGCTGATACATCTTTACGCCACCACAGTCCCTCATCAAAGCTTGCTCGGCATCGAGTTACCAGCACTTTGATGAACTGAAACGTGGATCTGACTCGGCGAAACGCATCACCGATAAGATTAACGAGGCCCAGCGCCGCGCCGAAAACGAGCTGACGGTGAAGAGCCTCTATTCTCGCATCGACGATTGGAAGGGTCACCACCTCGAGAATTTCGGTGACCTCCTCCTTGACGACATTTTTGTCGTCACCAAGTCCGACATAGATCGGGAGTACCATGTCTTCCTCTTTGAGAAGATTATCCTCTGCTGCAAGGAGGCGCTCCAGCAAGCGCCGAACGGCAGGGGCAAGGTCGGAAAGAGCAACTCGATCTTAAAGAAGCAGGTGGCCCCGCCACCCCTAACTCTTCCCGGCGGAGTCGGGCAACCAGTGAAGAAGAGCACGCCTCTACTTCTGAAGGGGCGTATCTTCCTTGGTAATGTGACCCAAGCCGTCCCTTCCTCGCCGAGGATGTCGACAGGTGCGTGGTTCCTAGACTTATTACCTTGCCAATCAAACTGACGTTTTGAACTTCTTCAAGGTTCAACGATCCCGACGCATTACCCCCTCATGGTATGGTGGAAGGGCGACGACGATCTGGAGTTCTTCACCCTGCGATGCAGGCGAGAAGACCAGATGAGGCAATGGGAAGCGCAGATCAACCGCCTCATCAAGGAGGCTGCGCAACGTCGCGCGTCGGAGCGCACCATGGGTGGGATCACCAGGATCGCGAACAGCACCAACCCGACACCGCAGGCACGCTCGATCTCCAAAATGTCGTCCCCATATAGCGCACCGCAGTCCATGTACTCTACGGCCTCCTCCGCCACGAGTAGCCGCGGCGCCCGCACGCCATATGGTAGCGATGAGCAGGTAGGGAACACGAACTCTGCGATGTATGGCAGTGGACCTCAGGGTTACCCGCCGCACGATGGGTTCGAGTTCGAGCCGGACGAGGACGAGTACGAGGATTACCCGCTGCCGTCCGGCTACTCGCACTCGGGCCGGGGGACTCCTGTGGGCAATGTCAACAACAGCTACCGCAGGAACAATGCACTCAGCATGCCGCCAGAACGCGACCCCAACAACGGCTACGAGCGCCCGCGCGTACAGACTGAGGACACCAACGGTGCTGTTATGGCACAGTGGCGGAACAACCTCCCGCCCATGTCTGTTCCCCACCCGCACTCACAATCACAACCGCAGATCCCGCTGCACCCCAACACGAACGGCATACGCCCCTACAACCCTCGCATGGGTTCAACCACCCACAGCCACGCCTCCGAGTCTAGCTTTAGCTCAGGCAGCATGAATGGACTTCCCGGGGCGCCCAGGCAGCGTCCCCCTCTGCGCAGCCAGTTCAGCTCGACCAAGCTCAAGTCGGTGTACGACGAGCAAACACAGCAGAATCGCAGCAGCAACGGCCCCATGACCAATGCCAACGGGCAGCCTATCACCAGCCGGTCAAGGAGTGCCAGCCAGCCCATCGCGTATGTTCCGAAGGATGTCGCGCCGCCACCGCTCCCCACAGCGGGACAGTGGTCGCGCGACCGTTCGAACGCGTCGACGCGGCATCAGAAGCGTGGAAGTGGCTCCAGCCAGTCTACCGGTGGAGACTCGTCGGACTACTCGCCCAACAGCTCCTCCCCAATAACGCCCTTCGGGTCGAGCGAGTCATCACTCGGTGGTGTAGGCATCCACACATCACGCTCGCAGTACTTTGAGAGCGGCCATGGCATGTCCATGAATGGCCCGCCTGTCAAGGTCAAGGTTCACTTCAACGAGGACATCTTCGTGATCCAGGTCGCGCGCTCCACGGAGTACGATGACCTTGTTGAGCGGGTGGGGAGGAAGATCAGGCTGTGTGGGCCGCGGAGAGATGATGGGCCGCTCCGCGTCAAGTACAAGGACGAGGATGGCGACATGGTTTCTCTGGGATCAACGGAGGATGTCCAAATGGCGTTTGAGCAGTATCGACCTGGGGGACAGGTCACGCTCTTCGTGACTTAAAAGAGCTGCTATGCTCTCTTCTTTCCCTTCCTCCTGGGTTCTTGATTTTCCTGCGTCACTCTTCGGTTTTCAAACGCCACCCTCCGCTCTATTTTCCGGCATCGTCTCATCCATCCTCACCCTTCCGGCATCCATTGTTCACAATGGCACATCCTATGCTCCCTGCATATCTGCATATAATCACCACCTCGTATTGCGCATTGACCGACTGCATCACCCCCTCACCCCCTCACCTGCATGTCTTTCTCTCTCTCTCGCTCACTCCCCCCTTTGCCTCCCGGTACCTTATATTCCCCGCATTAACACTTGAACATTACTTGCATATCCTCTTCACCCACACTGTCATTATTTCAACGGAGGCACCCCGCATACATTCCTTTATGATCTGTGTATTTCCCAGCCTCTTCGGCGCACACACACTCCTTCGCCACTCATTCTCTCTTGACTCTCCCTGTGTCCTACGCACACGCACTCCTCGCCGGTGTTACGCCCTCTTAATCATCTCCCCTTCTCAGACCCCCCCTGACTTAGAGGCTTAATTCCATCCACCGCCCACACTTGGCCACGTTCGCGTACATACACTCCTTTCGTATATTTCTTAGCTATCTAACTGTTATTTGTTGTTCCCCGGAATTCCTTCTCTCTCTCTCACACACATTCCCCTGTCTCTTTTGTCCCTCTACTACGTTCCTTTTTCTTCCGTCTTTTTCCCAACATCCTGGAAGGCCACTGTCGTCTACCTGAGGAGGTTGATTCCCGTTCTTTATGTAACATTTATAGAGGAGGTCTGGAATACATATAATGGATTCCCCAAGTTGAAAGCCGTGTGATCAACCACCCTCCCCCCCAACTTGCTTCGAGGTGAGGGTGGCAGGCGAACTCTTGCTGAACATCTGTCGCAACTTACATATAATTGCTCTTGACATTTCCCAAGTACAAAACCCGCAAGTAAATTGACGTCGTCGAAATGACTCGTGTCGAAAAAGAGAATCTCTGGTTTGAATGACCACTAGTATCACATAGCGCGAGGAGTGGATGACTTCGCCCGTTTAGACCGCCTACCGCTCTCCCGAGGCCACTTGAGCTTGATGATAGTGCGCTTCGAATTCGGTTCCCTAGTCACGCTATACATAAATGTGTTGATGAATTGGAAAATGAATGCAATTGGAAGACTGGCAACTTGGCTAGCTCTTCAGCGCCGCGCAGAGAAGATCGAGGTAATCATCTTTCACTGTGTGTAGAGGCTTCAAGCATGTTGATGGAACCTGCACGCCGTCACGCCTGACTTATCTTCCAGTGAGATACATCTATTTGGCCGTAGACCCACCCAGGATTTTGAGGCCACCAGGTCCGTTAAGATCACCATGATGCCTCTTGCGGCAGGCAATATTGATTCTTCTCTTCACATCTGTGGAGAAGCCAGCGCCACAATTGACCGCAACATCAGAGAGCGACGGCATGCCACCGTTGAACAATCTACGCGATATCCTTCCTGTGCACCTTGAACACGAGCAAATCTATCCGGGGCAAAGGCACCGACCGGGAAGGGACACCTAGCAAAGTTGGCGTTTTTGTACGGGGAAACTCGTTCTACACGGTGGACGCGGCCAATGCTCAAGGTGCACACCTGATGATGGTGCGGTCCCACACGGACTCACAAATTAAAGTATGTTTCTCGTCTTTCTGTGATGCTCTAATTCCATTGCCGCGTCCCGAGAGTGGCATTGGAGCCATTCACGTCGACGTCAAACAGGAAGGTGGTTCAGGGATGTACCTCCTTGTGGCCTACCAACAGACCCTCCCAGTTCGAGTCAAGGCTGGATGCATTGATGTTTTTCTTCACCAGGCCACGCCTAGTAAAAATTGAAATGTCCTTGAATTGTTTCCCCACTTGATTGTACCACTACTTGTTCTCCAACCTCACCGACATTTATTTATATGTCCATCCTATCGCGTATATTCGACTTGTCACTGTATTAGCACAGCTGTACGATACATACACATGGCATTGAATGTCATTCGAGTTGAATGTGATCATGAGCGGAAGAACCCCGGGCCTGGACACTTTAATTGAAGCAGGGAGTCCGGTCCGTGTAGTAGTAGTAGTAGTATATTACCGGCATGGTCCAATTCCTGAACGCCGGGGTCCGAGATAGAATCCTCCCGATGATGTAACTAAGTACAGGCATATACCTAGTTTGTCTACACCATCGTCTCGGGCCTGACCTTCCCATTTTCCTGTGAGCAGTGACTGTAATGTACAGGTTGTCCAAGGAGAACAGTAGGGCCAGGCATGGGTTAGTATCTTTCTAAGTTTCTACGGGTTGTTCACATCCATGGTGGTGGAAGAGGAGGGCGGAATATAAATTGCAACAGAGTTGAATTGCTCGAGAACCTCATAGGCATGTTTTGCCACAAGACCGATTGTTTTTCGCTCCCTCAGCATGATTTGAAACGTGTAAATTCATTATTTGGGTTCATATCAAACAATCAGGTTCAACTTGGAGCCCCAAGAGCGTCTGGAGGTCGCAGATGCTTTCGTCAAAGGAAGTTGGAATAACAGAATCAAGATACACGCTCAGACTCGGAATATACAGATAGATGTACGAGGAGTTACCACAACTTAATACCTAAGATTGGAACAGATGGGATATGATAGTGCGATTGCGTCGAGATAATGTAGAGTGGATGTGTCATGCATTGGGTTCAGAGTTGAAAATGGGGCCAAATAGGCGGTCCGCAGAGAGGCCACGTTTTTGAGGAGGGTTTTGAGGAGGCATTGCCATGAAACAATCGACAGTAGAAAGGCGACGTAGGTGTGATGGTAATACAATTAAGACCTGATGCCCGGTCAGCGTTCGGTTCTTAGCGGTACCAGGCGCACAGAGGGGTGGTTTCGAGGCCAGGGAGGGAAGAGAGAAAGCACGCACATTTTGTACTGGATACTGTTAAGCTCTTGAGATCCCACCTGGTAGGTGATGGAGATATCCAGGTCACGGTTGTTGCGCTCATTGGGGGCGCAGGTCAGTCGGCCGGAGATCTTGTCTCCTTCCGAAACAGTCATCGTCGTCGGTGTGTAGAATACAGTTTGCCTGGGAGTGAGGTTAATAACCGGATGGACCAAAGAAGGAATTTCACGAACTTCCAATGTGTGTATTGGGAGTGGGGTCCGGTGGAGAATTTGACCTTTTTGTGGGTACACTCGAAAGAGATGTCGAACCACGCCAGGAACGCATGAACGTCTGAGAGACACCGCGTTAGGCTTGCTTTATACTGGGCCATAAAGAGACGTTGACATACAATCATTACGGGAGGCGGTCAAAGAGAAGGGAACGTCGAAAGTGAGGTCCTCTTTCTTGGCAGTGAGAAGGTCGATGTGCTGCAATACATGATGAGAATTAGAGCTTGTGCGTCAAAGGAGCTGGAACTGACCTTGATCAAACAAGGATCGGTGACGACGGCCTTAATGTCAACGGTGTCAACGAGGGGCTCCCGCAGCGCGATATCTTTGATACACGAGTAATCAAAGCCATAGACATTATCCCAGACTAGGAACATAGGATTCAGCCAAGGAAATTGACCGAAGAAACGTGAAAAAACGCACAGTTAATCTTCTCATCCTTGTAGTCCTGGTCTTCAATTGCAGCAAGGTATAGGGTGGCGGTATCGGGGAAAATAAGTCCATCCTTCTTGAGGTATTTGTCCCGGGCAAGAAGGACGGTGTCGAGCATGGACTCGTAAAGAAGGAAGTAGCCCATCCACTCGGAGATGATAATGTCGAATTCCTGAAGAGGAAGCTGTGATTCCTCCAGTTTACCCTTCACAAGAGTGATTTCTTGGGAGAATTGGTAAAGCGCATGAAAAATAGATGCGTATAAAACGCACTATCTTTGAAGCCATTGGCTTCGATGATCTTTTGTGCTTGATCGATGATGTTCGACATATCGATCTAATCGGGGGGCGTTGGTCACCAAAACAGAGTCTGAATACATCGCGCAACTCACACCGACGACGTGCTTTGCTCCAGCTTTAGCCGCGAACATGCTCAAGATTCCAGTTCCGCATCCAACGTCGAGAACAGTCTTTCCCTGGAAGAGGTGGCCATTGTTGACGATGGCTGCGCGGTAAGAACCCGTCCGGACGGTGTCCTTCAACATTTCTTCGTGAATGCCTGAACGAAGGAGTCAGTTAGGCCAACCTGGTACATATAATAGAGCAAGAACGTACCGAAGTGAGCGTAGGAGTCGGCATAACTGTTGGATGGTAAAACAACACCGACATCAGATCACTCTCACAAGATGATTGTCTAAATTCGCGCAACTAGTCCTTAGAGGTCATATCATGGTCCACTACTTGTTGCGTGGTAGAAGGTCCGGCGCTGGCCATAATGGAGAGAGGGAAAAAGGGTGATCGATGGAGGAGGGGGGAAAGGGAAAGTAAAGATGTTTACAAGCCGTCGGGATTCGGCTGTTGAAAAATAATTCAACGCGTGCGACCGATTTAGATGGGCCAAACATGTACCATACGCGTAACGCGACTTGGACGCGTTCTTACCTTCTTACCGAGGACAGTCATCTACAGTCGTTCTGAGCACAGGACCTTCGGCTCCATCTTTTTCCCTTTGAACTACCAGCTCCCCAAACACCAGACGGCAAATTCATGCAAACCCCGTTATCTTATGACGAATAACACAAGTCATCATAAGATTCTCAAATAGAACAGGTGGCCGGGCAGTGATTTATGTGGGCTATTGCACGCGAAAACCAGAAATGAAAATACGACGATTTTGTGCCTTTTCTCTCTCATGAAGTGGCACAACATCTATGGTTGCCGAAACGGGAAAGAGCCACGTCGTGACAGCGCAGTCACGCCCTCACCGCCATGACCGGTGCGCAGCACTTACTTGAGTCTTGTCCGCACTGCGCAGCCTATTTAATCTCCAAGAGGCAAACAGGCATTTTCATCGTCGATTCTCACTTCTCAAGCTATGGTCAGTAAAATCCCAGCTATCGATTCCCCTATTCAATCCGTTTTCTCAACGCATCGACGCCCACAGGCCACAGACCTACCCCAAGACAGCCCTCCAGCTTACGATTTTGCTACGAAAAATGGAAATGACAGTAGGTCACCTTCGAGAGCACCTCCTTCGCGATAATGACCGTTTGGCTCCTAGATACCCCACCGAAACCAGCACCTAATCAGAATCTGGAGGGTAAACGTCCAGTCGCCGAGTCCAGCCAGGCACAAATACATCCAACAGGCGTGAATGTCGCAGCACCAGTGCCGTCGCCTGGTATGTATCCCGGGTATGCACCGCTGCCCAGAGTTCACCACTATGTTAACCCCGCGACGGGCGAACATGTGGCGTCACTACTTCCCCCGGACCATCCGGAGATGCTGTGTCTACAGGCCGGAACACATGTTCCAGAGACGAAGTATGGTCTACTTGGTGTGTTCCGCTATATGTTGCTCTATCCATGGGCTAACCTCGTCTCCAGGAATTCTTGCTGCGGTGTTCTGGTTCCCGCTAGGTGTCGGCCTCTGCCTTCTCGACAGACGCGTAAGGTGCACGCGGTGTGGGGCCATCCTAAACGATGGCATTTGCCACTAGTTTCTTCCTTTTGTATGATTGTTATCAAGATCGGACTACTTAGGGGATTTCTAATCTGTCTTCATTTACTGTACTGCTATTGCGGCATTGCCCACGATCCTTATTTTTGCAGCTATGCATAATACACACGATTCGTCTTCTGCCCAGAATGACGTGAATCAAGATTTGTTCGCGCACAGTCTGGAGTCAGAGTCACTCTGAGTAGACCGCCGACCCGAGTGCCACTGCCAGTCTGAGTGCCAGTGGGCGCGTTGATGGGCCAATCACGTGGAAGGTATCCAGTCTGAGTTCTGCAATAACTGGAGTGTTCACACTTGATTCACACCGTGACTGAGGTCGAGGAGTACTGAGGCTTGAAGTACTGACCGGTGACCAAGTGTATACGACGACTGAGTAAGTGCTCACCGGGCCTTGGTCTTAACCATGTTCCATAGATACTCCGCCACGCAATCCACATTCCCAATGGACGGATACGCGCCACTGGACGAGTTGAGCCCGCACGACGATCTGAACTTGCTACCGATGTGCCTACCGCCGCTCCCTCCTCGTTTCCTTGTCCCACCTCTTACCGATAAGCCCCAGAATCCTATCATGGATACAGTAAAGCAGGAGATTGAGGCCCACAAGCGACAGCCTTTTCATTATCTTCCGAAAGAGCTCAGCTTGCTTGCGGTGGAACGATCATTCCCACCACCTCTTACTCACAGTAATCTGTGGTCGGACGCGTTGACGTGTAATATGGGGATTAGGGTACGCCGCATCCACTACTGGGCTATCTTTGGGCTAATAAACGTAGAATAAAGCATTATCATGGGACAGACTGCGTCCGTCGCACCCCAATCAAGCCTCTTCAACTGGCTTCCTGTCTGAACAGGATAGCCTTGTGTTCGCTGCTGCGAGATATCAGTGAATTCCTTTTTTTCTTCCCAATCCAGACCGGCCTGACCTTTAGGGCCATAGTGTCAACCTACGCCTCCGTGATCCAACGGTAAATATGGTGTATGTCACCCAGAAAAACCTTCTCAATGCGCTCAAAATGACCGTACTGGGAACGTCATCGGTGTACCATACGTGGGACGCGTCCTCAGAGCGCTTCACGCAAGCCAGGTTGGAGGATAATCAGAAGGGTTTCCTATTGTTGGATGGAAAGGACGAGGTTATAAGCCAAAGGTGCACAGACGCACTTGGAATAGTTTCGTTCCGTCGCTTTGCTGATACTTTGAAATTTAATAGCCTTCTATCGCGTTTTCTGACGATTGGGAACCTGCTGAGGCGCCTAGAGGTATTGGTCGAGACTTTGAGAGCGAGGTACGTACCGTGCTATCGGCGTATCTGAGAACACAAGACCTAATTGCCCTATAGATCTGCCAACGAAGGCCCCATTGTCCATGCTTACGCACACGCGCTTTCAACTATCGTCACCTTCCTTCGACAGGATCTAGCCCGATGTCCACCTGTGAATGACCCACTCTCCACGCAACACCACACGCTCTCTGCGATCTGGATGCACTACGAGGTTTACGAAGATATTCTTGTCTCCTTGGCAGACTTTTGTGGTCGAGTGCGTGTTTTTCCACTTTTTCCCCGTCAAACGTTCATGTTTATTGCAGGAAGAAACGACCTCACCTGAAAACTATCCTCCGTTACAGTTGTCACCTGTCATTCTTGTATCAACTATCTACTCACACTTGGAGAGACACATCGAGCGTCAATCACCCCGTACCATTCGCGCAATCCTCGCATACGTACTCACCCATGTCTCGTACGAATACCTGCAACAAATCTCGCGGTCCGTTGGCTATGGTACCGATTCACTGAAAAAGGCATCCCGAGATACCGGACAAAGTCTCCGTCAGGACCAGTCCGATGAGGAGGACGAGGAAGATGAGGAGGAGGACTCCGATCTGCACGAGCCTTTGGACGATACGTTCCCAGACTTCTTTCCTCCGGCGCTGCTGGATATCCTGTCTGCAGCGAGGAAGTCCCTTGTTTTGCTTGAAAAAGCACAGCCGGATCATCCGATCTTGCAGGGGGTCATGACGCAGGGTGTTATCCAGTGGTTCTGGACGGAATCAGCCATCGAATCTGCTTGGGAGGGTCAGTATCCCAATACCCAGGGGGATAGTGACGCGACGCCTTCTTCCATCGCCTCGCTCATTCCGAGTACGGTAAAAGGCGAAGAGCACCCTGAGTTCTCGATTTTCAAGCTCTTCGACCAAGAGCCTGGCGCGATCGCCGATCCTTCGGCGGCAGTCGCTGAGGCGGAAGCCACCACCCACTCCCTCCGTACTTTCATTGCCGAGTTCCCTGTTGCCCTCCCACCTATAACCCCTACTCTCTCGCACCTCGCTTCTCTAGTCTTCGCACCCCTCGTGCAACACGCATCAACTCTCTCCTCTGGACTCTTAACCCTCTTCCTCACACCGTCCACGACGAAACAGGATACTCTCAACTTCGAAACCCACCTTTCCCTCCTCCGGTCCTACCTCCTCGTTGCGGCTCCGCCTTTCAAATCCCGCCTTGCCGCTGCCCTCTTTTCGGACAAGGACTGCGACATCGAGCAGACGCCGCATGGA
Source organism: Asterophora lycoperdoides (assembly GCA_018850815.1). Taxonomy (NCBI): domain Eukaryota; kingdom Fungi; phylum Basidiomycota; class Agaricomycetes; order Agaricales; family Lyophyllaceae; genus Asterophora; species Asterophora lycoperdoides. The sequence goes on from JABCKJ010000115.1 coordinate 25,934, forward strand.
ATGTCCATCCGTTCTCTCCGGCGTCCTAGCAGCAAGAAAAAGGGCCCCGGGCAAGGAGAGGGACAGCCGTGGGCAGTTGGCCTTGCACCGAGCCTTCTGGAGCGCGAGACGTGGCCGCCCGTGGGTGCCGACTTGAGCTTCTTCCTCCGCACGGTTATTGTGGATTCCTTTGAGAATGTCGGCCGGGATGCGGATGAAGCGAAGATATCGGGGAGTCGAGTGCTGGAGGAAGCAGAATATCGACTTGGATTTGCGATTAGGGATCTACCGACTGGGCCTGCGAAGGATACATGGCTCAATCCTCTATGTAAGATCACTTTCCTTTTGGTTCCGAATTCACTGTGCTAAGACTGATTCTGTGCTGTTTAGCTATCGAGTACGCTGGTCAATCGTTGGCTGGTATCAATGGTTGACTTTGGATTGCAGGGCGTTGGATTTTTTATACATAGACTACAAGGTCCCCAGCGCTCTGGAAGTGCTCATCCCGCACGACATCTTATCGAAATACCAGCGGATGTTCGCGTTCATTCTACGGCTCATGAGAGGTGTGTCCGGTTCCTCTTTCCCTTGTTTCCCTAGTCATCTTTGCCTGACACTAGCCAACAGTCGAACATGCCCTGGGGTCCCTCTTCCGCATGACACGGTCGCCGAATAATCCGCTCTTCCCAACCCTCGCCCCATCTCGCAAGCACCTCCTTCACTTTCGCTTTGTCGCTCAATCCTTCGTGTCAAACCTCTCCGCATATGTCTTCGACACCGCTATCGCCGGAAACTTCGATCCTTTCCTTGCGCGTCTATCACCCCCCAAGGACGGCCACGAAGCAGCCTTTTCTGATGTGTTCGCCCTTGCGAAAGATCACTCGCGGCTCCTGGACGATATGCTCAGCGCGTGCCTTCTGAGGTCGGGCCAGCGTGCAGTGGGCGAGTTATTGCGGAGCGCACTAGAGCTGATATTGGAGTTTACTGTTGTGGTCGGGGAGCTGTACAGGGCGCGCATGGAGGAGTATCAGGCTGCTCCCATGCTGGAAGATATCTCGAAGAAATATTTTGAGAAGATGGCTAAGCTGGTAAGGGATTGTTGCCTTGCATGCGTAGTGCGAGGTACTGACGTGCTCTTACTATTGCAATGTAGATGAAGGTTCTAATGGGTCTAGCTGACAAGAATGGATCCCTGGCGACTGCTATGCCGTTGCAGGGCTCATTGACTGGCGTCGAGATGATTCGGAAGCCGACGGGCGGAGCAGATGCGTTGTACCATCTGCTCATACGGCTGGATCTAGGAGAATGGTGGACTACAAGGCATGATCGAAGGAGGACTTAGGGTATCATCTTCTTCTCACTGGCACCTTGAAATCTGCAAACACCCCTGCCTCCTTTGCAGTTACGCGATCCTTGTGTAGCCAAGTGCTCTTCAACGTCAAGCTGCAGACGTCAGATTCTTAGTTACGCACCAGGCTCAATTCATTCCGCGCTATAAGCCTTTCCCGCCGACCGAGAGCCCTCGAATCCTAACTTGGATCTGCAGCGCGTGTGACGTCTTATTTTCGGTCATCGCACCATCGAGTCTTGGTGTCAGCCCAATGAGATTCAAGCTCGAGTTGCCTAGTGCTTAAGAGATGGGGAAAACGAGATATAACTGTCATTATCCCCATTACGGCGCGTGTTGACTGCTTCATACTTATAGTTATACCCAATGGATGATATTCTTTGTGTCATCAACCCACATACAGTGCCATTTCAACCCTCCTACATTGCTTGGTCCCGCCGAATTGAATGCTTTTCAACCCTAGTCAGCCAGAATCTTATAGGTTGAAATTTTCTGTACATGGTTGTTTTTCAACCTTGATGACTTATCGATTATCAACCTGTCTAGGTCTAACAATGAACATTAACTTTCGTTCGGTTGAATTTCCAGGTTGAAGATCAAGCCGCCTGACCCTATAGTGAGATGTGTGAAAGCTTTGTAGAAAATCGGAACTTGAAGAAAAGATCGCAGAGTAATATCCGAAGCCTGCGAAGGTTGAACCAAAGTATCCGTCTGGCTTTGGGAGACTACCTCATCGGAGGTTACACTTAAAGTTACAGCTGGCAGTGACTGAGATAGCAGTTCACGTGATGCTATACCAAATTTCTATTTTCGTGGCACTGCTTTGGACTGCTCACCTCCTCCCCTCCAGGCTCCAGCCTCTCAGCCTCTTCCTCAGTCTCGTCATTTTCAAGCTAAAGGCAGCGCAGCAGAGCCCGCGCGCGCTATACCCGAACAAAACTATACACACCTAGAGCCCCTTTTCATGCACAGTACACTATTCTCTTTCGACCAACCGACAGTACGTCAAGAATGAGTGATAATACCAAACCGACTTCGACAACGGCTATCGAGCCACAGCCTGGACCCAATTCTGGCCCGACTTCGGGCTCTCCTTTAAGCCTAGAACAAGTACCATCTACGAAGAAGCTCTCGATGGGCGCTTTCCTTACACCAGAAATTGTCTCTTACTTCATTGGTGCGTCCCTGATGGCATGCATGTTTTTGGGTGATGCATTGAACATAACTGTATTCACAGCGGGAGGATGTGCCGGAGCTGCCTCGCGGACAGTCGTGAGCCCTCTCGAGCGGCTCAAGATTATCCAGTAGGTAACCCACTCGAATCCGCCTTTCCGATTAAACTCATCGTGCAACAAACAACAGACAGGTGCAGCCGCGCACATCGGACGGACAGTACAAGGGTGTGTGGCGGAGCCTTGCGCGTATGTGGCGAGAGGAGGGTTTCAAAGGTTTCATGCGCGGGAATGGGATTAATTGTCTGAGGATCGTCCCGTATAGGTGAGTTCGGGTCTACTCCGGGATTGTGCAGATAGCGCGAATCGTTCGCCAGCCAAGGCATTTCGCCATCATTCTCCGTTCGCTGCTGGGCCCGGGTATCGTCTGTATATTGATGCTTATCTTCCATGCAGCGCAGTGCAGTTCACGACGTACGAACAGCTCAAGAAGGTGCGTTTCTACCTCTATTCCAGCATTGACGTCATCATATCCCTTGATAGTTCTTCACTAGTCATGGATCGAAAGAGCTCGATACGCCGAAAAGACTTGCAAGCGGTGCGCTTGCAGGTATAACCTCTGTCTGTGCGTCGTCTCTACAGTCTCTTTCCATCTGTTCCCGCTGATTACCTCTGTGAAGGTTCAACATATCCCCTGGACCTCGTCCGTTCACGGCTCTCGATAGCCACAGCTTCTGTCGCCCTTGCCGCCGCCACATCACCCCCCACCTCTTCTACACTCTCAACGTCGACATCCGGCACCCTCCTGAACACATCCACATCCACCGCCTCTTCAATACCCAAACACGCTGCTGCCCTCTTTCACACCACTTCCCCTCCTACCGCACAATACACCGCCTCCGAGCTTACCATCGTCGGCATGACGTTTAAGATTCTCCGCGAAGAAGGCGGCGTTAGGGGGCTCTATCGTGGGCTCATCACCACTGCCGTCGGCGTCGCGCCCTACGTCGGCATCAACTTTGCTGCCTATGAGTTCCTCAGGGGCATCATCACACCACCCGGCAAGAGCTCTGTATCACGGAAGTTGAGCTGCGGGGCACTGGCGGGGACAATATCACAGACGTTGACGTATCCGTTTGATGTGCTGAGGAGGAAGATGCAGGTTACCGGGATGAAGGGGGGAAGTGTCAAGTACGACGGGGCCGTCCATGCGCTTCGGACCATTTTGAAGCAGGAAGGCGTGAGTGGGTTGTACAGAGGGTTGTGGCCTAATCTACGTGAGTGCTCTTTATCGAACGTTGAACCCGAAGCGACTGACTGTGGATCAGTGAAAGTTGCGCCGAGTATCGCAACCTCGTTCTTCACCTACGAGCTGGTGAGAAACCCCGTTGCCTGCTTCCACTTAGCATCAGGCGCTAATTTGTTGTTTTTCAGGTCAAGGACTTGCTCATTTCGTCTTGATAGACTTTGAGACTGCCTGGAACCTAGACTGGATGGAATATGGATGGGCACCGGGCTCTGTTTCCGTTTCCTTACCCCGAGATTCAAGATTACTATCAGCCTACCTATTACTATCTTAATACTTGCACTATAGCACGGCACAATGGCAGAGAGTGTGGGGGGGATGTTGGCAATGGACTGGAAGGGGAGCGGGGGAGTGTAATGTATGTAGATGAAATCAGTAGGCCGGTGCTTGCCAGCCAAAGCAAAGATACAGGCACCATGGTCACCAACTAGTGACGTCTACTAGAGACTAGAGGCTACAGTGGCTACTGGCGAATAGGGACGCCGCACTCACATAGCGGTAAGCTAGAACCATAATTTACTTATACCGTGACACTGAACACATGTGATGCGCGTTGTGGTGGCGCCAGCGCCACAATAGACATTGGTCTAGGATAATCAAAGGACTCGGATACTTTCTGTTGCTCAAGACCTGCAGACTGATCTTACGGGTGGAAACAGAGGCCCAAAAATGCAACGTCCCACTGACATAGTCAACGATATAAATGATCCTCATTTAAAGCATGACTACGCCAACACCCTTTCCAGGCTCCACGCCACCCTCAGATTTCATACCCGCCAAGGGAGCAGTTCTCCAGTTGTAAAGATAGAAATTTAACATGCTATTGCCCGGTCCAAACTGCAATACTACTTTCAGTCATGGAGGAGGGATGGGCATACTACCAAGCTTACCTTCAGATCCTGCAAAATAGGAACGTTGTCCATCAGCGTTAGTGCGTTAAACACGTCGAATTTGGCTTCGCTGGCCACGGCAATGGCATCACCAATGACAGCCTCCAGGCGTCTCTTGAGCTGGCCAGTTTCCTCCGCGCCAGCAAGAAATGCCGTCTCGGTAGCATAGTAGAAAAGGTATGCAGCCTCGAGAACAGGGTTTTTAACGTTATGAATGACCGTAGATGGCAATGAATAGAAAGAAAAGAAGTCCGTGATCTTGCGTGTGTGCGGGTCCTAGGTATCAGGTCAGCAAAGAAATGGCGACGATATTCTACACAGGGTATAATTACCTCGACAACGTATGTCCACGTTACTTGCCCGACTCTTCTTCCTGGACCACCGTCACCTACAGCGCCAGTTCCAATTCCGCTCATAAATTGGTGTCGCACTTCCTCCACGTCGAACAAGGGAACCATTTCAAACCGTTTCATGTACCTGGTGAAGAGATCGGCCACCTGCTCCACGTCTTTCTCCTCCATTTGCCGCAGGCCCCGCGTAGATAAAGTACCGGGGACCCTGTTGACACGAATCATCCGCGCGAGGGTCATATTGCGGGGAACGTAACAGAACTTGACGTCAACTAGTTTGGGGATATTCAGCAGGCGATGGTGATGCCTGCACAGGTTGTTAATTGGGATGCAGCAATGCACAGATGGAGGGGATATACCAGCACACGGATACAGGCGTGGGGATAACTACGCCACCGGTGTAGATGGCTTGGAAGATGCCCTTGAGATGGACTTGTCGTGTGACCTCCTTGATCAACACCGGCGCCAGACGCTTTGATCGTAATTTCTTGTGGACGCACATATAGTTAATCTCGGCCGCTAGGAACTGACTGTAGAATGCTGTTTATCGGAATGCTGCTTGATAAGGCAATATGAGACTTACTGTCCACGCACTCGCAAGTTCATAGGAACACCGGAGATGAAAGCAACTAGCTTTTTATTGGATGACACGCGGACGCCGATATGCCATTCCTTATGATAACCAGGAGGCTTTAGTGCCCTGTGAAAACGTTAATCGAATATCGGCCAAGATAAGCGATATGTACCATTGAAGGAACTCCGAGCTGTACTGGAACCTGAATGACGCTTGATCGTCTTCGACGTAGTTCAGAGACAAGAGGTCATAGACTTCCTTGTTCTGTATGGAGGGTTTGAGATATCGCGGGCAACTTTGTAAATATTAGTGCTACGAACCTGCTGAGGATCGTCGATATCTAGAATGGACCACTCGAAATCTTTCGGCAGCGGATAAGGTTCCTGACGGACCTCTTCCCGAGGAACCGACGGCTCAATGTAGCCATCATCGAGCGGTGGGCCTTCACCTACAGGGAACGCAAAAAAGTAAGCAACATTAGATTGTGAATGCCTTCGTCTACTGACCGAGTTGGGGAACTGGTTGAGTTGCCCAGAACTTTGCGAGATTGGTGAATTAGTGGGACGCGTGGCATAGAGTCGCGCTGTTGAGCGTACCTTGTGCTCACCCATATCCTTCTTGTTGGTCCCACCAAGACCAGCCTTTCCCTTGACAACGTCCATAATTTTGAGCTGTTCCAGAGCTTCGCGGACATTGACCTGATTAGCCTCAGCAGACCCAGCTGCACCCTCCGCCTTGACCTGGTCCAGAACATGATCGACCAACCCCTGCGGGATCTCTGTCTTGCTACGCAAAGCATTCAGGGCCTTGGCAACCTTGGATCTCTTCTTTTTCTTTTTCTTCTGACTGGAGGTCGAAGGAGAGGCGGTATATTCGGGGGCGTCATTGTCAGATCCCGAGGAATGCTCATCTTCATGATCTGAGCTTGTAGAGGCATCGACGTTGTCTTCTGCCCTCTCTTTTTGTCTTGAAGATGACATAATGAGCGCAAGGGGAGATTCACGATAGAGGCGAGCAAAGCTGTAACGCCAGGTTACACCGGAGCCGCCGTCGACATGCGTTGTATATCACTATTATTTTTGAATGGTACTCAAATATTCAAGTTCACTACTGTATTCAATGTTCAGAGGTAAGTAGACAAGATTCATCGATTCATCGCTTTAAGACAGTCAAAACCCATGAACCCATGAACCCATCAGAGAGTAGCAAGTAACAAGAAGTAACAGATTAATACATGTACATTAACTCTTGGTCAGCTAAGGTTGCCAAATCATTAAGAGATGGTAATCTTCTTGGGGGCTACTTCAGGGCTCGCTTTGGGGAAGGTGACGGAGAGAACGCCGTTATCCATGGCGGCATTAATCTCATCATCCTAAAAGCGATGGAGATCAGAACATGCAAGGTCATAAGAAATTGAAGACATACCTTCACGCCCTGAGGAAGCTGCAACGTCCGAGTGAACTTTCCGTATCTCCTCTCTCGAACAGCGTAACCATGCTCATCATGGTCAGAGGACATCTTGCTCTCCCCACTAACGGTCAAACGACCGTTATGAACGTCGATCTGCACGTCCTCCTTCTTCAAGCCAGGCAACTCAAAGGTCGCCGTGACAGCGTTTGTATCGGCGTTCTCGTGCAAGTCCATCCTGGGAGTGTACCATCAGTTCCACATAAATGAAGGCCAGCAGCTTACACACCTTGGTTTGAGAGAGCGGATGGCACTTCCGCCCTCGATATCGTGAGGACCACGACGCTGGACTTGGTTTCCGACCCCGCGACTCGGGACACCGAAGGTGTCGTCCATAATCCGGTCGAAGTCATAGAAAGGCTCGTAGTAGAAGACAGACATGCTGTTGAATGTTGAGTAAGACTCACAACGCAGGCATTTAAACACAAATCTAGTCGTACGTCATACGATGAGATCAAGGTGAAACAGCTGAGAGCCTAGTGTGCGTCTTCGAATGTTCTGGAAGCGCCAGTGTCTATCATAGGAGGGGGTGGCGTCTATGCACCAGACTGCCAAGCATGGTGCCACACTGAGAGTAGCACGAAATGGAGATACTAAAGAGCTGTATGTAAATACTCGGAGATTTTGAATTCTGGATCAGCCTGTCAATGGATGTCGTGGGAATTATATAAATACATCTAAATACCCGCTGACTCTGACACTCGACACTGAACGTGTCGAGTGTCGGACCATTTGGACGGAATACTCTTATAACCGCGATGAATGGTACCGTGAACTTGGAAGAGGCTGCTAACATCGCGTCAGAATTCATATATAGTGCGTGCAGATTCAAGCATTCGCATTAGCGTCTAATATAGTCATGTTAAGGTCTAGACAACCTTCCACATGAAGTAAACCACATTTTGCAAGAGATCAAGGTCAAGGAGACCAGGGCGCAAGGCGAGTAGCAATCAACCTGCCCCGCAATTTGGCACTGACAGTAATCTTAGAACTCCAGCAGGACATCGACAAAGATAGCGCAAAATACATCCGCCACGCGATCCGCTCGTCAACTTCAGTTCCTTCTTCACCTTCCTCTCGTGCACCATCACCCAAGTCAACTGCACTTCCAGCAAAAATTGAAGCTGCATATGCAGAAATCAATAAACTCTCTGCAGAGAAAGTTGTCCTCTCGCAAACCCTGATTGACCTCATTACCCGCACACGTGCACGGCTTGATTCCGACCTTGCAAAAGTCAGGATTTTACAAGGAGAGGCTGTCGACTATGCATCAGCTCTGGGTAGCTCTCTGTCTGCGATGCCAGGCTTGGGCCTCGACAGAAACCCTGCTACACTAGTTGGCGAGAGTCTACGGAACGCTCTCACGTCGACACCCACAATTCCAGACCTCAGACATACGCCAGTACCTTCTAGTCTGCCTCTGAGCTCCGCGTCGGCTGGGCCTGCTCACAAAAGTTGGTCCATAAATCAATTCCCCTGTCGTGTTCTCTGTTGACCTCTCGCACAAAGAGCGCCGCCTCGCAGCGTCCTCGATCAAGCTCAACGCTTCAACCCCTACCAAACATCGGTCTGCTTCGCCTACCACTACGGCGCCCCTCGCAACCACTCAGCGTGCTGCGTCGCGCCTGTCACGACAGAGCATTACGCGTCAGGATACAGATATGGATGAGGGTGAAGATGAGGCCGAAGGTGATGACGGCGATGGTGATGACGAGAGACTGTACTGCTTCTGTCAGAAGCAGAGTTATGGCGATGTATGCCCCTTTGCCCCTCTTACTGGTTCGCCAAGAGCTAATGAGCCGGCTGCCTTAGATGATTGCTTGCGACAACGAAGGCGGTTGCCCCTATGAATGGGTAAGCTCTCCATCACATTTGTGCGAGTTTTGCATGGTATTAATGCCCGGGTCACAGTTCCACTTATCATGTGTGGGTATGAAGCAGCCGACTTCGGATAAATGGTATTGTTCTAGCTGCGAGCCACTTATGGGCATGAAGAAGGCACCGGCACCTTCCACAGGGAGGAAAGGAAGGAAAAAGTAGAATCTCTTTCCCAGTACCCAACATTGTATACCTTGTATGTAATATGTACTTCATGTATCTGTACCTGGGACTTCATAGAAATTACGCCACCGTGAGCATGTTGAATCGATGGACTACAGTTGGATTCATAAGTCATCTTGCATCGTGCATCGTTCACCGGTCTAATACAGAGGCTGGCCCTTGGGCCTTGGGCAACAGTTCGCTTGATACTTCTCTCCTCTCCACTTCCCACCAACTTCCACTAAATTTTCAATGTGTGCTTCAATACTGAAGCTGCCTTTGGTCGCTTTGGGATATCTGGCCTCAAGGCTCTCGCCACAATTGCTAATCCTCCAAGACATAGGGACGGCTATGATACCGAGATGTATCTACGTAAAGTATGCAAGTTAAAAAAAGATAACTATGATCATGTTTTGGAAGAGTTTGGAGGTTGTGTAGTATCTTCCGACCTCTCCTTCTCAAGCGAGCGCTTCTCTCGCACTGTATCATCATCAGCGATAGATGTGGATACTGTAGGCGGCTGATAGTCGTCTTCCTTCGAGTCTATAACACCCATTTCAGGGTCCTTTTCAGGCTTCTCGGGTTCTCCATGTCGAATCACTGTGCGCTTCAAAGAATACTTGCGAATGAATAACACTGCGCGTCAAGGACATGGGGTGTCAGCTTTAGAAGAAGCAAATATAAGTATATGTATGGGCCATGACGTACCCATCACAAAGCTGACTCCAAGTATGGGAGTCATCACCAACCAGATGGTGCTAATAGATCGCGTATAGGCGTCAATCAATGCCGCCCGCTGCGTGGCGTCCTGCCAGCCACGAGTCAGTACGGCGCACACTGACATCTATCGAAAAGGTGGACGAACAGGAATGTGTTTGAGCTCACGGACGCTTTCACTAAGCGCCCCTGCTGATGTGTTGAATGTGAGGTTGGGGATCTTGGCGATTTTCTTCGTAGCGGTCTGAGAAAAAGAGTGTGAGCAGATGTAAAACATGCAGCCGCTCTGGAGGCGTACGCTTGTGAAGATGGCTTGTCCGACTGAGACGCCGACGGTGGCTCCAAGAGTTCTGTAAATGGGAGAAATTAGGTTGACCATCCGTCTTTCAATGTTTTTGGGCGTCGCTTGCCTGATGAAGCCAAATGTGGATGTGCTTGTGGCCATATCCTTAATGGGCATGGCGGCCTGGAGGCCAATCAAGGGCACCTAGAGGGAGCGCGGCGTTGAGATCTGCATGAACTGATGCTTAGCAGGTTCTACGTACTTGGAACAAACAACCAAGACCGAGAGCCGCAATCAAAGGATATATCACCTTGACTACCCTGTAAGGACGTTAGTCAGTGAAGGTCATGTGGTCATTGGGATTTACGTTGAAGAGGTGCCATCCAGCATGTACATGAGTCCCATTCCGATGGCGAAAACAGCATACGCAACCCACATAACTGGGCGATACTGTCCGGTACGAGAGACGACTATTCCTGCGAGAACCGAGGTGACTGAGCATCCAAGGGAGTACGGTAACATCCTAACTCGCAAGTTAGAGAAAAAAAGAGACAGAAGGAGATAGCCCTTACTCTACTCCGGCCTTGGTAGCGGACGCGCCGAGGACCTGGAAGTATAGAGGGAGATAGTATGCGCCTATGGAACTCAGTATGCGGGCATGGGATAACACAAGAAGTAGCACAGTACCAGCGAAGAAGGCAACAGCATGGAAGAAGGTCGAGATTAGAATAAGACCAGTAGTCCTCGTCTACATGAATGGGCAGTAAGCTACCTTCGCGGAAGGTATGCACCGTACCCACATGAAACAACCGAGGGGGGATGATGGGAGATCTCTTTGTGTATAATTCATTGATACCACCCGCCACGAGCAGGACGAGGCCGACCACAAGGAGAGCAATGGTTTTAGGAGCCGACCCTGTTTTGAACGGTCAGTTAGGGGTTTCGCGCATGAAGTAGAAGCGTACAGCTGGTTTCGCTGAAATTAAACCCGAGCAGGACGCAGACGATTCCGCCGACGAGAAGACCCAGTCCTACGAAATCAAACTGCTCGACATGCTCCTTGAAGGACATGCCCTTGTGAGGGTTCAGGTTCAGGAAGAAGAACAAGATCGCAGCCGCTATACCGCCTGTGGGCCTACAAGAAGAGATGAGCACGTCGTCTGTCCACCATCTGACGTTATAGTTTGGCTTACAGATTGATGAAGAAACACCTAAAAGTATGGGACTAAGTGGATGTCATCTTTGAATGACAATAGATCCATACCATCTCCAAGAAACATGATCTGTGAATGCCTGAGGTAAAGAATGAGGTCCTAATGGTGATAGCTTGCTCCACTGGACTTACGCCACCGATGAGCGGCCCAGCGACACTGTGAAAGGTCAGGCACCTGGCGGAATCAAATGAAATGTGTTGACTTACCTGGCAATACCCCAAGTTGCTCCGATTAATCCTCCGTATTTTCCACGACTGGGAACGGCGTCAACCATGAGAACCTTGCCACTTGTGCGAAAAAGACAGACATACTCTTGCAAGGGTATAATATCGCTAATTGTGATATTGACCTTGGTTGAGGTAAGTATACGTTGAATGTGTGTTGGGGTAGGTGGGAATGGAAGAACCTACCAATTGAATAATCCCTCCACCTCCAATGCCTTGAACTGCCCTGGCCACAATTAGCCACGTCTAGAGTAGGTAGATCATGTAAATGTCACAGAAATACGGAAATTTTGCTCTACCATGTTTTGTGCAGCACCGCAGAGGGCCGACCCAACCTAAGAAATCAGTCAGTGTCAGTGTTATCTCCGACAAGAGGACGAATCACACACCAGAAAACATATGATGGTCGAGTAGAGGATAGGCTTGCGCCCTATCAGATCTGATAGTTTGCCATAAAGAGGAGACAAACTACGTAACATAAGCCAGAGTCATGTTGAGCAATTTAACCAAAGAAACGAACCTGGCCGAGGCAAGCAGATATGCACTTTCAGAGAGCAGAGCCGCAGTAAGCCAACGGGTATTGGAACGAGGATAAGGGTGCATACCTTCCCACCCAACTGTATCCGCTTCCGCCACCCAATTGACTGACAATCGTAGGGAGTGCGGTTGCAACGATGGTCTATAGCTGGTGAGTGACGCGCGATGGCAGTGTTAGCTTGAACACGGACCTGGTCGAGCGCGGACAGGAAAACAGTTGCCATTAGCCCCGTGAATACCTACATTGTGTGAATTAGCACCTCTTCAAACGAATATTGAGTAGTTCCAGCAAGGATGTACAATTGATAGACGATTTTTTGGGAGCAAGTGTGCTTCGCCCGTCTTCCAGGATGCTCCCGGTTTTTCCTTCTCCTCGGGCTTGACAACATTGGCTGGATCGCTAGGGACCGTCGAGGCGGACATGGTGGTCATAGGTAGAGAAAGATGACCAACAGGCACGGCAAACGCACCTGACGCCCTCGGCCGCAGATTTTTATGAGGAATGGGCTCGCGATGGCATCTGCACCGAGCCTATGACCCGTGCCGACGGCACGGCGCTCCCAAACTCGGGCATTTCAGATTTCTCCACTGCTCGGACCGATCTTGCGGGCCCGCCCGAGATGCCGAACCACTTGTTGTGGCTACATAAATACAGGTAAATACGAAAAGCTAACTGCTGACGGAGGCATTCACCTGTCCCTCGTGCCTGCATTGATGCATTGATTTTGGTCGCCGATGACAGTACCGATGACTCACTGGACGCGTCACGCCGTGTGTCTTTGAGGCACATCTCGGATCCTCCACCGCAATGGCCCTTCGGAACATGGAAATTTGAATGATCATTCCCAGCTAAAAGTACATTGTGAGTACATTACCAAGTAATTATGGTACAGCACTCTCGCTGGGGAGCTACATAAGACCGGGTAGGGGCATTCGGTGATGTACTAGTACTAGTCGCAGCACTACTACTAGTGATACTACTAGTAGTAGTATATTACATCAAACACGTGATATTTTTGCTTTGACCTTGGCGATTTTCCTCCACGCCACCGTTATTGTCAGTTGAGAATGGTAGCTACCTTGAGGTCCAATGGAAGCTGCAACGTCCTGGACGCTTTGCCAAAGCGTCTGACGGCATACCCCGACTTGTCAAACTCTCCGGATCGGATCTTCGTTTCCGCAAGGACAGTAAGGCGCCCGTTCTCAAGGTCAATGCCATTGATATCTTTTTTCTTGAGCCCAGGGAGCTCGGTAGCGGTGACTGTGTTGGTCTCCGCATTTTCACAGATGTCCATCCTACCACAAGCGCCCCCTGTATCCACAGGTGGAGGTGCAGTTTAGAAACGTCCATTCTACAGTATTTGATGTCATCAACGGAAGACAATGCGCCACTTGCCTGGAGTTTTCCGTGAAGTTGTGGAAGTTGCTAGAACTTCCGTTTTGAGCAAAAGGGCAAATGAAAGGTGGTAAAAGCAACACGAGAGAGGAGAATATGTTGTGAACTTCTTCAAATTATGGTAAATACGCAAAGGTTTCAACAGAGCCTCATTTGTGGTCGTATCAATCACGGACGGGCGTGGCACATCAGGCAACGCGCCGCCTCCGTTTGATGCGTTCAGCAAGAGAAAGATCAGCTGAAGCATCTTCTAAATTGCTCATCGGATATTCGGTATTGTCTCCTAAACGAAGGCGCTTCAACGGAGACGATAACGGGGGTGGCGTAGGAAGAGAATCGATGGACACTGGTAGGCGGGAAAGTTTATTTGGCGAAGGTGAAGATGTAGGCGAGGGGGCTTCGGGAATGGCTAGTCCATGAGAAGCGAAGGACTTGAGGTCAGCAGTGAAAAGGACCTATAATGACAGTCAGTGATATGTATCACCGGAAGGGCATGTCAACACTCACCGAGTGTGCCCATCCAGCATATTCACCCCAGACATTAAGTAATTTGCTGTTGACATCACAGTAGATCTTGGGTGTCATGTTGACCTTCTTGCCATTCGCACCAGATGAGCCTTTGAGACCATAATACTTCATGGCTATCTGGTAGACGTGGGTGTCGACTGGCACCACTTCTCTCTGCGATCAGTGATATTAGTGTTCATAATAGCAAGAGACATAACGAGTACATACCTTATCCATGCTCATCAGCAGGACACAATCTGCAACTTTCCTTCCAACACCCACAAACTTCAAGAGCTCTTCCCTAGCAACTTCAGTCGTGCTATTCCTCAACCCCATCAACCACTTTTCCGAGGCCTCAGAAGGATCATGTGGAGGTGGTGTCTTTCCATGAGCATCGACGAGCATTTTCGCCGTCCGCTGAATGAAATCGGCCCGGTAACCGAAACCAAGGGAACGGAGTGCTGCAGAAACCCCAGATTCCGCGAGCACTGAAGGAGGTGGGAAGGGGTGATATGTGATATCTTCTTCCGGGCAAGACAGCAGTGGAGGAGAGTAATGAGTGCAGAGGGCTTGTACCATCTTTGTTATGCGGGCAATATTGTTGTTCGAGGAACATATGAAACTAAGTTATTTGCAGATGTGAGCTATGAGGCGATACAGGAAATGCATGCGAAAACTCTCCAAGACTACGCACGAGATAAGATTCTCCCAAGGATCCTGCCTGAGTATCCTTATTCCTTGGAACCGCGACTGCATCCTTGCAAAGACAGGATCACGTTCAGACCATTCGTTATACAGAAGGGCGAGGTCAATGTCGAGTTGAAAGTAGTCTTTGAGCCAGACAAGAGTTTCCGCATCTCGGAGAGCTTTCTCAGTAGGTGTCGGCTGAGGGTCGGGGTATAGGGCGCGATAAAAGAGAGTAGTCGGAGACTGTCGAAGACATACGACACGGTCACGGAGGCAGAGGCGATATTCTGTGTCGTCGGTGACGGAAAGAATAGTCCAGCGAAACGACTGGCCGCATTTGAGGACTGCTGCGAGGGAGAGCTGTACGACAGACAACGGAAGCGCGTGGAAGGCAGAAAGAAAAGCGGCCATGTTGTGGTGTGTGGTGGACGTCGCCTTCATACAGCTTTATTTGTTGGCGGCCGCGGCAGTGGCCTACAACAGTGGGGCGGGCAGTGGCACCCATGACCTCGGACTCATTCCTTCCCCGAATCCAGTCTGTGTTCTACTCTGTATTTGACGTTCACCAGGGTCCAAAGATTGTCTACCAGGTCCCAGAAGGCCTCATTGCTGTATCAGAAAGTCTTACAACCCCGACGTCTCCTGTCGATTATCAGGGTCCTCGCGATCGCTCAGCACGCGCCACTGGCACCTCGTCCACTGCTCTCTTTCACTTCGATGATATCTCCAAATATATCATTCCACCCAGCCAGCTGTGTGGACGTCTCGTCACTTGTTCCACCAAAAACCATCGTGTCATAGGCTTTCCAGTGGAACTAAGGGGAAATTATGAACGGAACTACTTTCGGTTCAATCTTTGCTTTGTATTCGACCGCTCTGCCGACCTCAGTTGTTATGAACCCATAGTTCGCAAAGTCAGCCGCGTTCTTTCTTTTTGTGAGGTACGTCTGGAAGAGAGTTCTTAAATGGTCTGATCGTTGAAGGACCCTTAGAAAGAATCCGGCTTCGTGTACAACCCAGAGACATCGGCTGCAATACATGCTATCCTGGAACAACTATACGAGGACTTGAACTCGTATTCGGAAACGTCTATAGAAATCGACCGTTTCAATTCGATAGACTTGAAGATATTTCCGTTCTATCCAAATCCCCCTCCAGTGAAGGATTGGATGGTCCCGCTCGCTCTCATCAACATCACTAGGAGGGTGGAAGACAATTGGGATCTTACAATGGTCAAGGTGAGTCGTTAGAGCTTCATATCAAGAGCAATTATGACGTTTGCCATATACTACAGGTCTGCAAGTTCATAGACGGAACAAATCACGTTAGCCGAATAGCACATCTGGCAAATTGTGATCTTGCTCTCACTCGTCAAGCCATCTCACATCTCCTGTATGCAATCAGTCCTTCCGTTGGTACCATCATTAACTTTGCCTAGGCTCTATCAAGTCATAATGATGATCGATATATTTCAATATTCGAACATGTACACCCTCTCCAATAGCATACAATGGCTCGCAGATGAGAGTCATGTCCGTGAGGAATGCGGGCCTTATGTCACAAAACCTGGTCTGTTTACTCGCTCGTATCTCCAGCGTCAGGCTTATACCTTCCAACCAGGACACTCTATTCCTGATTGGCCAAGACTACTTCGTCTTTACTCCCGATTAAAACCTGGAAAGACAGTGCTAGAATGGATGGAGACATTTGATGTCCATGATCTTGGTATTGACCTGCGCCGATTCACCAGCTTCGGTGTAATCAAGGCAAGAATACCTCTGCACGTATCACTTCGCCAGGCTGATTCCTGTGTCAGGGTTTTTTGCGGAGAGTCCACCGCTACCCCGTTCTTCTCCCACCCGATCCATCGCAAGTCGTAGCAATAGCCCATGAAACACAACCTCCTACGTCAACATCCACCTTTTCGCGTAAACGTGGCGACAGCCTCTCTGGCGGTGCCACTCTACGCTTCCCTCCATACACACCTTCACCACCACATGCTGACCCAATATCAACATTTTTCATAAACCAGCCTTCCGCACTTATGCGAGGCCGCTCTCCCACTAGTGCTCCAATTCAATCAGTCAGTCCTGATATTAAGCAACCGACCCCTCCGGACCACACCCAGATTATCGCGCCCGCCGCCGCCGTTACCACTGTTCCAATATCTGCCACGCATCGAGCCAGACGCGCCAGTGCTGCCGAAAAAGTCCTTGAACAGCTCCGCAGCCGTAGCGACATCCAGAAGTCCACCAGTGGGCCTATCGCAGGCAGCCCCCGCACATCCTGGATCCATTTCCAGCAAAAGGATGAGGGCACCAATCTACCCACGGCAACTACTATGTCACAAGAGGGGCATGTCACCAGGCGCCCCCAGTCACGACGGCAGTCCTTGATAACTCCCATTGGCCCGCCGCCCTCGCCTGTCCTTCCAAAAACTACATTACCGTCAGGCGGTCCTGCTGCTTTGCGCCAGCGGCCGTCTTGGTCGCAAACGGCGTCGCATAGCACGGTGTCAGGAATACGTCCGTTCCCACCTGAGCTTCTGGGAATGTTAGATGGAGAACATCATACAGACGAACTCGCGGTGCGTTTTGAGGCTGCGTGGCCCCTTTTGGAGGGGTGGCTGATTGCTGCCGGCGGAGGTGCGGGAGACGGGGACTTCGGCAGGGTTTGTATCATATATAGGTAACAGTTCACTGACACCGTGCATCCCTTGAGAGGCAGAAAGCGATTTCAGAGCAATAATCATTCGACATTTGCAGTGCAAAGACAACAAGAATGAATGGAAGAGATATGCAGCAGTAGGACTCAGGTATATGTAATCCGTAGAGAGAGGTTGAAAGGCAAAGTGGAAGCAGTGACCGTCACCTCTCCTTCCGGCGGCACGAGTTCCGAGACCTTTTTCGTCAGGTTAGGACGCGTCGCTTCCTCGAGCTGAGGCGGTGCCTGAAGATATATTTGAGAGGTTGGAGTGGACAGTGACGGTTTCTTGATTTGACTAGAAAAAATGTATTAGACGATACAAAACAAGAAGCTCGAATAGTGCATACATGTCCTGTTTCTCCACCAGCAATTCGATGAGCTGCTCGACGGTGAAGTCGGAGCTGATGGAGAGCTCGAGTGACTCGCCACCACAAACGGGACAGTCGTCACGCTTCTCGTGTTCGAATGTATAGGAATAGACACCATCGGTACCGATAAGCATGAAGTAGTTGTTCAAATAGGCGGCAGAGCTGGTTGCGATTTTAAACGCTTCGTTGCAGCAAGCAGCTGCGGGATGATGTTTAGTGACGATCTCGGTCATCTTGAGAATATGTGACTTGCCTGAGATGATGGCGTTTGTGGAGGCAATGGCGGGGATAATGTTCTTTACGACACCCTGAGTCAGTGACCAGGTCACGCCTTCGATATTGAACTCCTTTGCACGGGAGGAAGCAGCTGTGTATAGCCACCCGATATGCTCTGGGTCATCGGTATCGAGTTTCTTATCTATACTTCCGCGTTGGCGATAGTGTGACGTATGAAGTATTAGTGCAGTATTAGCACTTACCTCCTTGAGCACGCGGCCATTCCAAAACAGAGGCCCATTCAATACAATGTTCAGGTAGTCGTGGTGTGTTGGCGATGGTGCAGATGGGGAAAGCGGTGGGTTTGTTGAGCATGTCGAGTGAGCACTCATAACACGACGTGATAGTCGGAAGAATGACGCGTGCTTGGCCTTTAAAGCCTATGAACAGTTGAGCGCATGTAGTTTTATGAGCATTATGTATGCATACCTTCGGTGCCTCCGTCGATAAGGGGCTTCAGGCTCTCTGGGTTCTCGGGATCAACTAGATTGACTAGCGTCGCATTCATCCATCGCCGCGCTTCGACAGAGTCCAAGCCGCAAATCACAAGGTTGAATTGCAGATAATAGTCGTCATCCTTGTCCTGAATCTTCCCAAAGTAGCTGTATTTTACGCGTTAGTTTATAGCAGAATAGCTCCGCGACCACGCACACTCACGGGGTAACCTTCACACCCGGCACACGCTTCATGATGAACTCTGCAGCCACAGTAGCTTTTGGCTTCCCCACGTCTTTGGGCCTTTTGTATCGTCGGTGAGCTGAAAGCGCCTCTGCGAAAACAGACCATACCTGAAGAGAAACTGACGATTGAGATTGCTGATATCGATCGTGTCCATGTCAATTACATGAATGTCTTTGAAGCCCGTGAGGGCGAGATTCGCGAGGATTTCACAGCCAAGACCTCCTGCGCCAATGACGAGAATCTTTGCCTGGTTTCGCAGGAAATCCTTGACCTATTTAGTACTATGAGTGACTCAGCCAGCAATGGATAGCCCAAACGCACACCATCGCCAGCCAGGAAGGCAGGATCTGTACGAGGGCCAGGATTTTCGAGAACCTGGTCAATGTGATAGTAGCGGCCTTGCCAGTCGGTGGATTGCGAGGAGGCCATGGTCCTGGTGAGAGAGGGCAAGCGCCAAGCAGCGATCGGCCACACAGATCTCGCTCGATCGCGTCATTAGGTAAGCCTATTTTTTGGATTCCTTCACCTCCCACTGCCATGAGTAGTCTCCTCCACTTTAGCGGTCACCAGCACCTCCGCCATCGCCTGGTTCTCTCCATCCTGAGCGGAAAACATGTAAGGATCGACAAGATTCGTTCCGACGACAAAAATCCCGGTTTGAGAGGTATGTTGTGCAGTTTGCCTTGTTTGAATCTACAACTGAGTGCGCCGGGATAGACTTTGAGATCAGCCTGCTGAGGTTGCTGGAGAAAGTCACCAATGGTACTGTGATTGAAATATCCGTGACCGGTACGCGTTTCATCTCTGCTCTTCTCACGTTAGCTCATACCCTATCGTCAGGTACTGCGATTCTTCTAAAACCTGGCATAATCTCGGGCGGTGCTATAACCCACGACTGCCCTCTATCAAGATCCATCGGATATTTCCTGGAACCAATTGTTATGCTGGCTCCCTTTGCCAAGACGCCACTCCAGTTGACGCTGCGAGGAATTACGACGGACGAGAACGACCTCTCAGTATGTCGTGCTCAAAATTTGCACCTATACTTTGTCTCAAACGCTTGCAGGTTGATATATACCGGACGGTCACACTACCACATCTACAACTGTTCGGCATCTCGGATGGCTTGGAACTACGAGTACATTTATTCGCACTCCATGCCTTTCCTCATCTTACTAACCATTTTGACAAGATAAAAAAACGCGGTGCACCGCCGCAGGGTGGCGGCGAAACCCAGTTCCTCTGCCCCATCGTCAAGCAAGTCAAGACGCTCAACTTCGTTGAGCCTGGCAAAATAAAGCGAATACGCGGCGTCGCGTGCGTTACTTTATATCATCTACTTTTCCTCCACTCAACATACTTTTCACTGCCTCAACAGCCATGCCGTCCGAGTGAACCCACAATTCTCCAACCGAATGATTGAATCCTCCCGTTCAGTCCTCAACCGCTACATCCCCGACATATACTTATATTCCGACGTTTACAAAGGCGATGAGAGTGGAAAGTGAGCGGGGATCACCTACTAACATCCGCTGTTTCTGACCTTCGCTATAGGTCACCAGGTTATGCCCTCAGTCTTCTTGCAGAATCGACAACCTCCGCTATACATTGCTCAGAGGCGATCTCCAAGCCTGGAGTAGCCCCAGAGGATATTGGGCTTGAAGCAGCCCGTGCTCTCATGGCCGAGGTGAATTTGGGCGGCTGTGTAGACCGAAAACACCAAATTCTCGTTCTTCTCATGATGGTTCTTGGTAGTGAAGACGTTGGGCGATGTCTTATGGGTGAACCCACGGCGCGAACGTGCGTTTCATTCTCGGAACTTAATCTTGCGTGGGCTGAAATGTATGTAATCCGCAGAATACAGTTCTTGAGGGACGTCAAACAGTTCTTTGGAACATCGTTCAAAATTGTGGCAGTGGAGGCGGGCTCGAGCCAGCTTTTGTACTCATGTTATGGGACGGGTTATGTCAATGCGAACCGGACACTCGCTTGATTCTTTGTGTTCTTTGCTTTTTCATCCATGGCCGATCACGAGCAACTTCGAAGAAGTAGTCTCATGCCCATCCTCTCACCGGTTTCCTTCCCAATTTGGGCCCCTCCCCGTGAGAGTCTGGGATACAGTCGTGGACAATCAAACACGACAAAATTGGCATTCCCTGATGTCTCCTCAACGACTAATTTTGTGAGTAAACCGACTTCAGATCTGAACTCAGGTTGACGAAATACGTCGAAAAAAGCCCCTCCGAAGTTTTTCCCACGAGCCGTTAGCGTGGCCAAAATTTTGGGCGAAAATTTCGAAAAAGTAGTCGCCAAAAATTGATGATCCCGGCCAAACCCTGGCAGCAAAATCGTGTCTGCGATCATCTGTGTGATGATGTACAGCCTATGTGCTCAATTTGAGGTCACACCAACTCACGAGTCACAAAGTCATCAATTAGTATCTTTTATCTATCTCTACAATCTGGTTGACCCAGACTTCAAGTAGGCAAAAGTACCAAAACCCTCCAAATCCTCGAAATTTTTCACAGGGTCATCATGAACTTGGCATATCAGGTCGTTTCTTGCTCCGTCGCGTGGGCATACTGAAACTAAACGATGTTGCGGGGTGAGGCGGGATGGTGCACGTGTTTGGCACATGTTTGGCACATGTTTGGTCATATTGATTTTCCTTTTTTGCTCAATCTTGTCTAATAATTTCCTGTTGAAGCGCTCGTTATTTTTGTTTTGTTCTTTCAGAATCATGTTCAGCTCAACGAGAGCTGTCGATTGCGCTATTTTATGTATTTTTAGCGATTTTTTTCATGGTTGGCCAATATTTTGAGGGTCAAAATCCCCCCACCTTGAATTTGAGAAATCGGCTCGTGGAAATCAACTCATACGGTGCCATGCGTGCCCCCAAAATGGTTTTCAGCATGATTCAAGCATTTCTTATCGTACAGTTATCCGATCAATATTTTTGTCGTGTTTGATTGTCCGCGACTGTAGCGCCGAGCGGCATAACAGCTGCTCTAGATCAGCTTTTGAAGAATGCCAATCCAATGTCTTCTCAGCACTTGTGAATAGTAACTTCGGCCAGAGACCATGAGATGGACACAATGGCTTCAGGCTTCGCAACTGGAGGTATACACAAATTTGAGCCGACGATACTACAGTACAATGAGATCTAAGCAGGTGTATACCAGCGCGGCTCACGATCTGTCTCGAGGGCTTTCTTCAGGGCCTCAATCTGACGGCGAGAGGGCAGCGGAAGAGGATGTAACGGATCTGTGGATGCAATGGCGATGCAAGTTTGTACCTTGCCTTTTACCAGGGCGCCGCACAAGCGCGCATGTCCATACATTTCTCCTCGATCAATGAGATCCACTGCCATGTTGAAAATCGTGTTGCTTCGGTCGTTGTCGGTATCGGCCTTTCCGAGATTTGCTAGAAGGCCGTTGGTAAGGAGGGCCTCACGGCTGAGGACATATCCACAGAGTTTGTAGGGAAAATAGCCGTCGCTCATTCTGACAAAGATTGCTATAGTGAGTCGAGTCGCGAAGAGCCCAGAAAGGCTGAGAAGGGTGAGACACGGACAGATGGATGTCACCTAACTAGTAAGATATGCCATGTGAGAACAATGTCTAAATAAATAGTCGATATACCACTAACCTGGAGCTGGATAGAGCTGCGCGGGCGTGGGGTCGTGACGGCCAGAACGTTCAGCGTTCAGAATTCACTGAAAAAGAGGCTCATGGGGGCTGTGGCTCGTTATGTCCCCATAACACATGACCTGTACAGCCACATTCCCGATCTGGAAAATGTTCCCATCCCCAGCAAGCAACATAACCTGCTCCGCCCTTGGTGACCTCAACAAATCACTCATTCCCCAGCCTGTACCATGTCTCATCATTACCATAGATAAAGATATCTGTGCTCCTGTGTTTCTACATTATACAAGCTCAATTTAAGATAATTTTTAGGTTCTATGTGGCTATTTTCTTTCTTGTTGCTCAGTGGTAGCTCAAAGTTGTGTTGGTATTTCTAGCTTTCTACCGAGCACTTCAGTCCTGATCAGTGTCCAATGATGGTGGTACACCCAAGCACTTTTTGACTGCTGTTGTTGACTTTCCGAGTGCTTTATTATCCCTGCAACATGGTCTTTGCAGAATTTTTCAGCAATTTCTGTGCTTGTTGACCTTGAATTGGATCTCCGGCTCATTCACACATGATGTAGAGTTTTCCTGGTAACAATGTACCCCTTGTGCGGCTCCGCCGCACGCTTTTGGCAATTTTTCCTCCATTTTTTGTGTTTATAGCTTCACTTCTGAAATCATATTTTTATCTCTGCATGTTGGTCAATTTAAAAGATCCATGGGCAGGATGAAAGGTCTTTTCACTAGGCAAGCTGCAGATATCAACTTTCAGGGCAGAAGAGAGGCCCAAAATTGAGAGAAAGGTCAGGGCAAAAATAAATCTCCCATGGAGAATTGAAATTGTGACCTCATGGGGAATTTCACAAATTTCACCACAAGAACAACAACTTAACTGATAGGCTACATGATACTTGGAAGATCTGCGTACATAGCGCATTATGTGCCCCGGCAACCCCAAGTGAATTGGCCACAGACATAACCGGTGAGCCTGTTTCGACGCGGAACTGGACTCAAACAATGTAAATAGAAATCACAGATTTTGAGGCTCGCCTTTCCTGAGAAAAAAATCGGGCTTGTGGCTGCTAAGTTAAAGCATGGGTAGCGGGAAGCTTAAGCTGACAAGATACAATGAATGCACGATTCATGAGAAGTACCAGGGTATAGCTGTAGATGTTTTTCTGACATTGCTTGACTTATATTCAACCACACTCTCAAAGGTGTTCAGTCCATCAATTCAAGATCACTTGTGCTTCGCGGTTCCAGAACCAATGCCCGAGTAGAAGTGACCTTTGCAGCCAAAAATCTCTGGATTCAACTACAGAAGGAGGTTACGACTGATGGTGTCTGTCTAGGAGAGACTAGCATTCAACTTGAAAAAAAAAACGTTGTCGGCACACATAGAGTATAGCAACTGGACCGCGCGCGTCAGAAATTATCGCTTTCTTCTTACTCATTTCTTCCTGTTATCTTGGCCGTCCGTCTATCATCCTTTGTAAGGATTATCATAATTCCTTAACTTCGTCTGAGGCATTGTAACTGTCAACTTACATACCTCTCTGTCTCAGCGGGTTTGGTCTTTGTCGCTGATTTCACCTTTAATATTTCGGAGTCATCATCTGCGAAACTTAAAAGGCCTACTGTACAAGAAATACTTTTGTTGATATCGTGTCGAGCCGTCGCGTTTTGTGCGTGGCATCAGATTGAATTCGCGTGAATCGCGTCGTCCATCACGTGCATATGCCATCTTATCTCCTGACTCACGTCACTGACAGTGAGTGACTCCTTCAAGATCAAGTCCAAGCCAAGCAGCTTTGGAACCACCTCAGACAAATATGTCCACCCCTGATAGCAAGCCCTCTTCTGCAGGAGTATCTACGGTAAAGAGGTGTGTTTATTGAGACATGTAGCTCGTTCCCATCACCTTCGCAGTCAGATCATGGAGCACGGTACAGTCAACACTAACGCTGTTTACCAGTGCCAGGGTCGTTCTACCGGAGAGGGAGGAGCCAGAGAAAGAACCAGCTCACGTCGTGGACGCTGAATCGGATGAAGAGCCACTCGAGGAGGCCAGCATCGAGGAGCACGCCGAGGGTGACTTCCTTGAGGATTTTCCCGACGAAACAGAGGTATATACAGGCGCCCCTCAAGTAGCATTTAGCATACTCATGCTCTCTTTCCCATGCAAATGCTCTTGAAGGATCTAGAGCTTGTGCACGTCCGCATTGGCTCTCTCGCCAACTTGCGGCTTGCTCGGTTTGCAGCACATTTGAAACGCCTGTGTCTGCGGCAAAACTTCATTTCATTTTTGGATCCGGAGGTCTTCCATCTTCTCACGAACCTGGAAGAGCTCGACTTCTATGATAACAGGCTCAAGTCAATTGGGGACGCGCTGGACCACGCGGAGAACCTCTCGTGCGTCTTACATACTGCCGCATGGGTCGCTTTCACCCCTTTCCTCACTTGTGGGACATTTGCAGCGTGTTGGACTTGTCTTTTAATCTCCTTAAAGCGGTACCAGAAGGGCTTGTGCACCTTCCGGCCCTCTACACGGTATACTTCGTCCAGAATCGGATATCGAAGATCAAACATCTCGAGTCATGTATCAACCTGCGAAGTTTGGAGCTGGGAGGTAATAGAATACGCGTATGTTTACTGCGCCGTGATCTAGTTTGTCGCACAATACTGATGTCCTCGTCAGAAAATCGAAAACATAGAGACGTTGGTGAATCTTGAAGAACTGTGGCTTGGCAAGAACAAGATCACGAAACTGGAGGTAGCGCGTTTGCCGGCCCGATTTATGCATGAGGGCTCATCTGTACCAATGCAGAATCTAGGCACTCTCAAGAAACTGAAGATTCTCTCGCTCCAATCCAACCGCATCACAAAGCTGGAGAACCTTGAAGAGTTGGAGAACCTTGAACAGCTTTATCTGAGCCACAATGGCATTGGGCGGCTCGAAGGCCTTGAACGAAATGTGCGTACCCCCTTGGTGGTGTCACCATGTGACATAACTGACGGTGGAGGATAGACCAAACTCACCACCCTCGACGTCGGGAGCAATTTTGTTCCTGCGATCGAGAATATAGCACACCTCACAACTCTAGAGGAGCTCTGGGTATGGGCAAATATTTCTTCCTCCATTTATCAAGTCGCTTAGTCTGTTCCACGAAGATAAACGGCAACCAAATACCTGACTTGACGGCCCTGGAGAAAGAGCTTGGCGCCATTACGACACTGGAGACCTTGTACCTCGAGGCAAACCCATGTCAAACCAAAGATATGACTGGGTACAGGAGAAAGATCATGTTAGCGCTTCCGCAGCTGAAGCAAATTGATGCTACGTGAGTTCTGTATCGTTCAGTATGAATCTACGATCTCAGCGTTATTTTATAGCTACGTTAGATCGGCAGCCTAATGGATATGTCCTGTATTTCGATTTTCTAGAATCTGCATTGCACCCAGATTCCCTAGCCACTTGCAATTCAACCCATGACTATTACACCACGCACGAGCCCTTTTGCTTTTGCTTTTATAGACGGCCGCCAGCCTCTCCAACAAAATAACAGCTATGCCTGAGCAATCGAAAGAGGGGAACCTATGTACAACTCTAGCTATGCGAAGGCGCTCGTGGCGCTACGTGCTCCGATTCGATCGGAGTTGGCCACGCTACTGATTTACTGATTTACTTCGATGAATGTGAAATCTTGGAATGTCGACTTCCTCAAGTCGCAGGCTTCGTCTTCCTCTCATGCCAGCCACGCTAAACCCATTCGCCGACGCGCGCTGATCATCCTCAACCAGCCGTTCTCCAGGTCCCTTTTCAATCGCGTGTGGGATGCCTGTGACTGGCGCAGTTGCGCCGATGGTGGGGCGAACAGGCTGTACGATACTTTCAACGATACACCCGACTCTCGTAGCGCGTGAGCATATATTCGTATTGCATATGCCCCAAATTTGAATCGAGGTTAGATTTTTGCCAGACCTCGTTAAAGGAGATTTTGACTCCATCCGCGACGACGTACGAACATACTACGCCCAGCAGGTATAGCGTTTCCTTTTTCACGGTCAGCTATCCCTCTCACATACCTGCCGCTTTCTTCGTGCTTTCTTCGTGTATCTTAGGGGTCCCAAATCGTCCGCGATAACAGCGAGGACACGACTGATCTGATGAAATGCTTGTCGGAGATCGAAGAGAAAGAGCGCGCAGAAGGGACTGAGGTATGTACACTGATCATAATGCCATCTTACTATCATTCGGCGCTGACACCGAGTCGCTTTTGGACAGCAATACGACATTATCATTCTCGGTGGCCTGGCAGGTCGCCTCGACCAGACGATCCACACCCTGTCTTACCTCCACAAGCTGCGCAAATCGCGCGAACGCGTCTTCGCGGTCACAGACGATAACGTAGGCTGGGTACTGGATGCTGTACGCTCCCCTTTCTCTCTAATACACACCGTGGATCATGACATTACACGACGGCGATCCAGGGAGTTCACGAGATCGAAATCGACCATGACCTCCTAGGACAGACGTGTGGGCTTCTCCCGGTGGGCATTGACTCGACGATCCTGACGACTTCAGGGCTGCGATGGAATCTTGGTGCGTCGATCTTCTTTGCCTCTCAGTGATCCTGGTAGGTCATGCCTTTCCTTGCACAGACAAGCACCCCTCGTCATTCGACGGAATGGTTTCTACCTCAAACCATCTCGTCCCAGAAGAGAAAGTAGTCCGCATCGACACCTCGAACCCGATCTGGTGGACGGCAGAGTTGAAGAACACAGGGTTACTGTAATGCCAAAGATTAGATACCGGGCATATCAGGTGTATCACTTTTCTAGATGGACTTTCAGCACTTGCGCCTAGCAGAATGCAGCGTGTTGCAAAAGTTTAACATCGACATCGCGATATCATGGCCACGAGATAACGCTGATCACACCGAGTTTGATCTCTTTGCACCACCATGTCCGAATCTGAGTCCACACGCACCATCACAGTCCTCTACTTTGCTGCCGCATCGACCGCCACGAGCCTCACAGAAGAGTGCGTCCCGCTGCCACATGGGGATGCGCCCTTCCTCCTATCTTCTCTGGCCGCACTCCTGACCGCGCGCCATCCAAATAGCACGACGCTGCCGAAGATTCTCGCAGGCAGTCAGTGGAGTGTGGATGCGGAGATGGTCGACGATCCTGGAGCGGTGGAACTGAAAGGTGGCGAAGAAGTTGCTGTGATCTGCCCGGTGTCGGGAGGATGAATGTTGAGACGATTTATAATGGCCTCTCGAGAGGGCGACTGGTGAGTATTCTCGTCGCACAATCTATCCTTAGACTTTTGACAAGCACGCTCCAGATCGCGATAGCTACTGAATCGATACCCAATACAAGCTTGTACAATATAAAATGAGGATCCCGAATTTAAGTCTATCTTGCCAGTGTAAACAGGCTCCTTCGCACTGTTGAACAGCCACTGAAGCGATATGATATTTATCCCGATGGAAAAAGCCTCCCCGTCCACCCAGGAAAGGAGGTCTATCTTAACGACCTTATGTATAGACTGTTGAGGACCATTGTCCTCTTCGTTTCGTGACTGCGTCGGCGTGTAAGATCTAGGTGGGTGAGACTTGAGAATGACTAGGACCTCCACCGGGAGTGATTGCGTGCCTGTCCTAGAAGGGCGCGCGCTCACTGTCATGGGCAACGAGCCGCCTGATAAGGCAGTGGCGGGCGTGTTTGATGGACGAAGTCGCAGCAAAGGGGTGTCGCCTTGTATCGTCGGTTTATGCAGGATCGGCAAGAAAGGCGACGGTGAACGAGGGTGGTGTATAGTGTAGAGGAGTCAGGACATTATGCACAGCACAGCCAAGTGTGATCTTTATTTCGTCGTGGACGATCACCGTCCTTTTGAGCGAATGAAATCATGCTCTAGCTGTGCCAAGAATGCATCTGCGTCCGACGGAGCAGGGGCCTTGCTTTTTCCCTTGTCTCGAGCAGATATCGTGCTCGTTTCAAGGGCAGCGAGCAGATCTTGAGGTGGCAATGCATCAGCACGAGCCACAGGTATGGCCACCTCCGGCGTGTCGTTCGAGGCTGTCGGTTTCGGTACACCCTCGCCAGAATGCCCAGTAATCTTCCTCCGCTTCGCATCCACCAACTTCCTCCTCTCGTCCAGCTCCATCTTACGCTTCTCCATCGCTCTGCTTCTCGTTATTTTCGCCACGTCGCGCATGCCCTCAACTTCGCCAGGCCGTACATCTACGGCGCCGAGTTCCTCGCGGACCTTGCCCGTCTCATCGCGCGCAGCTTTCAGATCCTCCATTTGCCTCCGTCGCGTTTCCTCGTCGCCAGAGAATTGATAGAAGCCAGCACCCTTGGCACGGTTCTCGCGCGCAGAGTTGTAATGTATGTTCAGGGGATTGTTCTCTTCAGCGTAAGCAGCAGCGACCTCGGCCACCCTCTCAGCGCTCGGCTCATAGACGGGGAAATGGTTCACGGGGTTTCCTATAAGAAGTATCCGTTGGTCTCAATAAATGGGTGAATACTAAGATAGACATACGAATGATGATATCCTCGTCTTCATCCCGCTCCTCCTCGGACGCTGGGGCAAGTTCTCTGGGGACTTCGGAGCGTCGCGCGGTCCTCAACCGTCCAAATTCATCTTCATATTCTACGATTGGGTCGTCCTACAGCGCGTCAGTTATAGAACGACGGGCAGGAGGGCAATCACAAACGCACCTCTTTTTCCGGTGACCTTGCCAGCTCCACAGACTCATCCACCTCGCTGTCGGAGTCGTAGTTGCTCGACATTTGCTTTAAATCAAACTGACGACATAAATTTAGCGATTTAAATGGCACCATAAGGATGGATGCTCTCACGTCGACCAAGAGCGCATCGTACTGCTTGTCATTCAGCCCGCCAGTCTTGCCCTTGCGCAACTTCTCATATATTTTCGCCTTTCGCTCGAGAGCAGCACGCGCGGACTCAATCGTCGGCTTGCTCACTTCTTCGAGCTCAACGTCCCGCGCCGCCCGGGCCTGCAGGCCCTTGTTCTGTCTGGCCCATACGGTAGGTTTCTGCGCACAAAACCGACAGTAAGAAAAGAGATCCAGGCTAGATGTCCAACTCAACGTCGAGTCAACACACCTTGTCGGGTCGTTTGACGCCGCCCACGATGTAGTTGGCCTTTCCTGCGGCCTTACTTTTCGAGAACTCCGCTTCCTGTTTGGAGAGCTCGGCCTTGAGATCGAGAAAGGAACTGGCGCTGATACCCTTTGCCTTCGCCTTGTTAGGCGGTGCCATAGAGTGCACAAGGAGTAGTGCTATTTGGCCAAGCTTGCGCGGTTCAGGCTGGGACGCCGTGGCGGGCCGGCGACTCTCCGCAGGCTCCTAAAACCAGCACGTTCGTACCGCAATGTTATATATGATGTAATTTGTATTATCTAATTATGTCAAACAAGACCAATGCTAATCCAAACAAACAAAAC